>ML109508.1:48890-64109 GCA_003697995.1 Taxidea taxus jeffersonii | reverse complement strand
TTCTGGGACTATTACACATAGATTAGTCTGTCTGAAGTTGAAGCACAGTTCACTGATATTCTGCTCCTTTTCTGCCCATCTTTCATATTGAGCAGTTCCACTGCTGTATCTTCAAGTTCATTATCTTTTCTTCTGCAAGATCAAATCTTTTGGTAATTTTTTTTATCTCAGACATTTTATTTTTTCATCTCTAGAAGTTCCACTTAGGACAAGGAAGAACTGAAAAACTCTTTTCAACATGTTTATACTTTCATTTACCTTCTGGAGCACATAGAACCTGTTTAGTAACATTTGTTTTAATATCCTTGCCTACTAAATCTATCAGCTGTGTCATTTCAGAATCTGATTCTACTGATTGCATTTTCTCTTCATTTTCCATTATACTTTCTGGCTTCTTTCTATGCCTCAGATTTTTATTTGGATGCTAATTACTGTGAAATTTATGGTGGGTTATTACTATATTTCTTGTAATATTTTTTGAGCCTTTTTGAGTAGTTATTTGAAAACAGTTTAGACTTCTCAAGGTTTGCTTTTAAGCTTTGTTAGGCCCTCCAGATGTGTCTTTGGGATTAGTGTAGCCCCACTACTGAGGCAATACCTTTTGAGTACTTTTCCCGATGTTCCGTGCATTACAAGATTTCTCCACTCTGTTACGAATGTAAACTATTCTTGGCCCTGTGTGCTATGACAATTGTTTTGCCTACTCCTTTCTGGTGGATATTTTCTAAGCCTTACACTCACACACTAATCAGTATTTACCTTAAGACTCAAGGTGGGGTGTTCCCTGTACACTTTTCTTTCTCTAGGTAGTTCACTACCCTTTGGTACCTTGTCTTATAGGCTACAAACACTTCAGCTTCCCCCAAATTCTCAATTCTGTTTCCTTAACTCGGATCGACTGCAGAGTTTCCACCTAGGGTTCCCCTTTATGTACTGAGACCTGGAAAATCTCTAAGCCATAAGCTAAGGCAACTAAATGGCTGACCTTATTTGTTTCCTCTCTAAGGAATCTCTTTTCTACTACTTGCTATCTAATTTCTAAAAATACATGAAATTATTTTTCATTTCATGTATTTTTCTGTGTATTTGTTTAAGGCAAGAGGGTAAATCCAGTTCCTGTGACTCTATAATGGCTAAAACCAAGATCACTATCTAAATTCATAAGAAGCAAAACAACAACAAAAAAAGTGAATTTTTAAAATCTGCTCTGATTTTAGTGTAGAAAACAGATTTACAGGTCAAAACTTCCAATGATATTAAAATAAACCTTTATTAAAAATATTCTTTTTTATATTTTTAGGATCTTGATTAGTGAACCACAGTGCTTAGTAACTAAAAACTTTAAAAATAAAAAGCACAGGGACGCCCTTGTGGCTCAGTTGGTTAAGGGGCTGCATTTGGCTCAGGTCATGATCCCAGTGTCCTAGGATCGAGTCCCACATTGGGCTCCTTGCTTGGCCGGGAGCCTGCTTCTCCCTTTGCCTCTGCCTGCCACTCTGTCTGCCTGTGCTCGCTCGCTCTCTCTAACAAATAAATAAAATCTTTAAAAAAATAATAATAAAATAAAAAGCATAGTATTCCATTGTATATATATACCACATCTTCTTTATCCATTCATCTCTTGATGGACATCTAGGTTCTTTCCATAACTTGGCTATTGTGGACATTGCTACTATGCAGCCATCAAAAGAAATGAAATCTTGTCATTTGCGACGACATGGATGGAACTAGAGGGTATTATGCTTAGCGAAATAAGTCAATCGGAGAAAGACACCTATCATATGATCTCCCTGATATGAGGAAGTGGAGATGCAACGGGGGGGTGGGGGTTAAGGGGGAAGGAAAAGAATAAATAAAACAAGGCGGGATCGGGAGGGAGACAAACCAAAAGAGACTCTTAATGTCATAAAACAAACTGAGGGGGGTGGGAGGGAGGGGTATTGGGAGAGGGTGGTGGGGTTACATTATATGTTTAAATAAAAATAAAAATAAAAATAAAATTTAAAAAAACAAACAAACAAGAAAAAGCATTAAAAAAAACACAAAAAGTATGCAGCTATGAAAACAAAGGAAATTCTCTTTTAGCCATGCTCACAAAGACCACATGCAAACATTTATAAAGTATTCCAAGTATTATATAGTTACTCAATATAATCTGCTGTTTTAAGTAACTAAAAGCATTGATATGAAGACATGACATATTTTGTCTTAAAAATAAGCAAAACCACTTATATATTTCCCAGCTCTATTCATTGAATTAGAAATCATGACCCCGCTAATCCTCAGATTAAGTTATCATTTCACACTGAAAGAAGCCACATTTCATAAGGAAAAAATCTTATTCTAGGTTTGAAACAAAAATATACAAGACTAATAGTTAATACCTTTTTATAACAGAGAGCCGGGAAGCTATCCAAGACTATTATCAAAAAAGAACTCAGGAACCAAAAGGAGGAGGTACATGACCAAAATGGGAGAATTTGAAAATCAAAAAGGACAATAACTTCAGTATATTAAAGTGCATCAAATATGTTTAAATCTTTAAGTATATAGTGAAACTAAAAGCAAGAACAGATTGGTCACCACTGGGATTATTAAAGAACCCCTTTAGAATAAATACTGAACTAAAAGATAAGAATCATTTATGCTTTCCTTTATTAACTATACTACTATTTAACCAAATGGTAGGTGAGAAGTTTCTCTTTACACTAAAGTGCCTGAGTGAATAAAAGAGAAGGAATTACAGAATTAGAACATCTTCATTTTGCAACCTGTACGTATTAATAAATCTAGGCTTTGAACAGCACTGGCTGCTAACCTCACAGACACTAACACTCCAACTGACAGAAGAGCATCAGCATCATTTAAGAAGAAACCTGGCTAAAAATGAAAAATGAATCCGAATTTGGTCAAGCCTCAGTAATCTATCCATTTTATAGGAAACCTAAAGGGAGTAAAAAAAAAAAAAAAAAAAGTTAAACACAAGTGTTAAACCCTAGATTTTTCTGGAACATGAGAACATTTTTTCTGGAATCAGAAAAATCTAGTCTTTGAGAAATTATCTTCAATGAATACATGGCCCAAAAGGAAGGAATGAAATAAGAAAGGGAGAGCAAAGAGTAAGAAGAGTGACCTACAATTTAAAAGAAACATAGAAGACATTAACCAATCACAGTCAACCTTTATTTGGATCTTAAAGCAAGCAAAACTATAACTATCTACAGTATACTATCATTTGTCTATGATACAGAAATAGGATTTATTTAGGATACATTTATTAATTTGCTTGTAGATAATAGAATACCTCTAGAAGAATACATGAGAACCTGGTAACACTGGTACCAGAATTAAGGGAGTTAGATGGCCAAGTAACAAGAATGGAAAAGAGATTTTTTAAAATATTTTGAGATACGTGATTATCTATTTTATTTATATATATATGTGGGGGGGGTGTTATTGCAATTACAAAGGTTGCCTCAACTAAATCACCAATTAAGTTCTTAAAGAACCTGTTCTGAATTAGAAAAATGACAAGAATAATATTTGATTAGCAAAAATAATATTACCTCATCATACGTGTATCTGTAGTCGGCTTTCTTTGATTTGAGGTCCCATAACACTACTGTTCCCGATTCAAAGCCAATCAAAAGCTGTAATAAAAGACAATTTCACATGACCTAGGAATGACATTATGTGAAACATTTATATGCTGACAATAAAGATAACTATTATCATTTGTATGCTTCAAGGATAAAGTTATAATTAATTAAACATCTGCATTGGTAATCACATGAATGACAAATGAGAATAGTGCACTGCATATTTATATGCCTTTGATGATTATGGACTTAACTTATATAGATAATTATTGAGAAGGAAAATAGTAACATTTTGAAGTCCTGAGTGTATATTTTCATTAATTAGTATAACACAATAAATTAATAATAAAAATTAACATTTGTTATGTGCTTTAGAGTTTACAAACTTTCCTAAGTCAAAACATTATTAGGCAATGTCATTTATTCATATATCTATTGAAAAATTCCAAGTTATATCTAGCCTAGATCCTTCTCAAAAGATTCAGACTCTTACTTCCAGTGGTGACCGCTCCCTTTATCTACTCCACAAGAATCTCAAAGTAAATGTGTCCCAAAGTGAATCCATTATTTTTTCCCTACCCTCATCTTCTGGTGTTCCTTACTGCAGTGTCTCTCAGTATTACTTATCTTGGTGTTCATTAAGTCACTCAGACAAAAGCCTCGCTGGCATAATCCTTAACTCTAGTCTCTCCTTCCTCAGGTAAAATTATCTAGTAATTTTTAAAATTACATTCTGTTATCTCTCTTCTTTCCCTTACCTCCAATATCTCTCTCCTTGTTCAAGACACAAAGTTCCTCTTTCTGGTCTCTTGGTCTCCCTGATTCCAGTCTTGCTCCTTTTAAAACCCATTCGCTACTATAGCTAATGTTTAACAATTCTGAAATGCAAACCTGATCAAGGAATGCATGCTTTTAAATTTTTTTTAATGCCCTACCATTACTTTTAGAATAAAGTCCAAACTTAGTAATATGACCTACAAGATTTATCATGGTCTGACCTCTACTGACCTTTACAGCGTTGTCCCTTGCCACATCCCTCTTATTCAATACACTCCAGCACATCTTTCAGTTCATGTTTTCTCTTATTTTTGCTGTCTTCCTGGGCCATATTTGAAGTTATCCTCTTTGCCTGACCAATCCTACTAATTTTTCCAATGTTGTTTTAGCTATCATTTCCTCTAAGAAGCCTTCCCTGACCTACCAAATGTAAATCAATCCCATTTCTATGTGCTCCAACAGCACTCTGTACATTTTTTAATCTGAAGGTTAACTACGCAATAATGGCCTTTTCCTTAGTTGAATTCTCTTATTGACTATAATACTAGTTTATTTAGGCAAGGACTCTTTTTATATTGTTTACCACTACCATAAGACACAGATCCCGACTGATATGTTGTAGGTACTTAATACTTCTTTTGTGAATGAATATCCAACCTCTGCTGCCCACAAATCTCCACCTTGACATTTTTCAAATCTCAATATCCCTTTTGCTTGAAACCTCCTTTCCTTTTATTCACTGAGTGATCTATTCATTTTTAAGTCCCAATTTAGTATTGCTCCCTTGGTAAGCCAGCCCCCAATTCTTCTAGATAGATTAAGATCCTCCTTCTCCTATGTTAGCACATGTATTTTCATCTATATGTCTCTAATATCCTGCCTACTGCACATGAGATGCTTGATAAATGTTTATTTAGTGAATACATATATGATTAGTAGGTAGCCAATACTTCTTCATGTAATCTGGGGATATGAACAAAGTTAGGGCAGACCTAGTATTTTTTTTTTTTAAGACTTCCATTTATTTGAGAGAGAGCTAGAGAGAGAACATGAGCAGAGGGGAAGGGCAGAGGCAGAAGCAGACTCGCCACTAAATAGGGAGCCAGATGTAGGGCTTGATCATCCTATCCTGAACCAAAGGCATACCCTTAACCACTGAACCACCCAGGTGCCCGCAGACCCAGTAATTTTAACGAAATAGCAATTTAGTGGAGTTCAGACTACAGGGACACTTAGAGGGGCAATAACTGAAGCTAACAAAACTCTCCTCAGGGGCACCTGGGTGGCTGAGTGGGTTAAGCCTCTGCTTTCGGCTCAGGTCATGATTCCAGGGTCCTGGGATCGAGCCCCACATTGGGTTCTCTGCTCAGCAGGGAGCCTGCTTCCCCCTCTCTGTCTACTTGTGATCTCTCTCTCTGTGTCAAATAAATAAATAGTCTTTAAAAAAAAAAAACAAACTCTCCTCACCTTTGTAGGAAGTACAGTTAATTTTGCTACACAAACTGTTCTTGCCTAGGCAATGTGAGATATATACTCCTTCTAGGAAAAACTGGTATTTGTTTCCTTTATCTTTTCCTAGTCCTTCTAAATATCTTAGACATGTGACTAGCTGAGCACTGGATTGCTCAGGACACAGGTCACTTAAGCTCTAGTCTTAACATCTGTTACTTAGAAGCCATTAACATTAAGGAAATAATTTTACCCATCCAGATCTTAATAACAAGAGGGTTATAGTAAGTTTTAACCCCCTTCAGCCAGCTCTAATATCCTAAGAATGTTAGAAATCTATGCCAACAGGTTAGGCTTTAATCCCACATAGCCTCCTAAATATTAAAAAAATCAAAAAGCTAACTTAAAGACATGGTATTTAAACTTGGGAAATTCTTTCAATGTTTATTCTCACTAAAATCTTTTGTAACTCAGAGATGTTAGTTTATATTCTGTTGGCTAGTTTCCTTTTATTTTTTCTTTCATAAAAGCATTAGTGGGCATGCAGAATATGAATTAACTCTCTACAACAGCAATAACTCTGGGGATGAAATCAGAAGAATCAGTATTCAAAATCCCAGCTTCACCAGTGTCTAGCTTTGTACCTCTGGAACACATAATCGCACCAAGTTTCTGCCTCATCATCTATAAATTAGGGAAGATAACTAACTTAAAAATTGTTAAGATGATCAAATAAAATAGTGCATATAAAGTAGAAAGCACAGTGCCCAAAACAAAGGAGAATTCAGTAAGTGGTAGTTATTACTGTTACCATAATAAGTAATTTTACACTAATACCTAACTTTCCTTCACTAAGACCTTTGCTTAATGTGGTGGTGTCTACCATATGGTTAGCTTTGGAAGCTGCCCTGTCACTTTATACCTTCCTTTAGCAACACAGTGGCACAAAGATCTTTGGAAACAGTAGAGTCATTGATATAAAGTGGATTTTTCTATTAGAAATCAAAGGTTAGACAATATTATCTATTCTAGTACCTTAGTATTTCAAAAATGTTTGAGTGAGATTAACTCCGGAAACTAAGGAGAATAACATAATACCAGGTTTCAGAAAAATGAGGATGATAATAAGCTTTATATACAATTTATTTATACAATAAATTAAGTATACACTGAGGCATTACTATTTATATGTTGGGTACTATGGGAAACATAAATCTTCATAAATATTATCTCTATGCTTTAGGGGTCTTTCAAGTTCAGGGGAAGTGAGATATGCACATATTTCTAATACATGGCAATAGTGACAAATACTATAAAACTTGTACAACTAAGATATTAATGAATTTGGAAGTGAGAGAAAGCATTTTTAGTCAGGATTACCAGCAAAGATATCATGAAAGAAATACATTTAATCTGAGCTTCATAATGTGGGTAGGTATTCAGCAGAGAGAGAATAGTGGGAAAGCATTTCAAACAGAGGGACTCACATACAGGAGCCATGGAGGCATTAATGAGCAGCTCACATATGGAAAATAACTATTTACTTCAGCAAAGCATTCAGATAAAGATATTCTGAAAGACAATAAAACCTAGGGCTATGTTTTAAGGAAACTTTGTTAGCTACTGCAGAACCACTGAAAACTTTTTAACAGGAGAGCAATAATATTAAAACAGCATTCTAGAAAGATTGGTGTGGAAATGGCTCATCAATGAGTTGGAACACTTTGAACTTTAGTAGTCATAAGACTGAATAGAAAAGAGACACTGCAAAAAAAAAAAAAAAGAGAGAGACACTGCAAAGAAAGGATTGAAATGACTTATTGACTGAATTCAGGTAGAAGGGAGGGAAGTTTTCAGTTCTCTTGCCATGCCTCCCACCCAAAGTCTTGGCTTCTATACAAGAACTTTGTAGCAAGGAAAATAGAGTGGAAGTACATACAGGCTACTATAATTTGCTTTGCTTTCCCTCAAAACATGTATTTGTATGATTATAAGCTAACTCCAAACACTATAGCTATCCTTTTGTTCTCCTACTGGCAAATAACAGAATAGTGTTAACATACAGGCTAGACCATTCCCACCAACTGAGGGAAGAAAAAACTTCCACAAAATCTAGAAATTTCATTTCACTGACTTTTGATAGTGATAAACATCCTAGTATTTATGTGGGCTAATATCATAAAATTATGTAAGTAGAGAAATATCACTAAATAGAACTACTTAAGAGATTGAATTAGGAAAGAGATTCATGGAAAAGGAAATTTTATTATTTTTAAGTGTATTAACAAATCTAAACAACAATTAGATACTGAATACATGAAACTGGTTTGAATATAAAAAAATGAAGTACTATTTTTAAAAATGTATTACTAATCTAAGCTATCTAAGAAGAAAATTTTAAGGGAGATGAGATATAGACAACTCTTAACATAAGGCATTATGTGATAAATATTACAAAAATTGTATAAGGGTTAAAAATAATTCAAAACCAAAAGAAAGCAGTTTTTGCCAGGATTACCAGAAAATCTTAATAAACTCAAAATAATAACTAGTACTAGTAAAGTTAATTTACTAGTACTTATTAAATTTTATTTGTCTTAGGGTTTTTTTGTTCTTTAAAATTGTAAATTCTTCTAATTCTTTCACTTGTTCTTCATAATATATAAATAAACCAGTACATGCCTTTGACGTACAACTTTTGTTAGAAATCTCAATTCTGCAAAGTAAATGTATGTGGTACTAGAACACTTTGCATATTTTTAAAAAATACCCAAATCTATGCATTTAATAAATAGATATTTTCAGAAAAAATATTCTACCTTTCCTTCATCCATTGGGTTATCACTTATATGGACAACTGGTCCTGGATGAGATTTAGATGACCTAAAACAGAATAGTAAGTTTTTTTCTCAATTAAAAATTTCAATACAACTATATATTCATCACAATGAAAACAATGAATGAAAAATAGATATATATTTATTAAGGAGGAAAACAATTCAGTAAGTGATCAATAAGACATGTATAGTTCTTAATATGGATTAAGATAGGACTCAGAAGAAAAATATGGATAGGGGTTAAATACGTGGGTTAAATACGTGATAAGGATTAGGGAGTGCATTTGTGATGAGCACTGGGTATTGTATGGAAGTGCTGAAACAACATATTGTACCCTTGAAACTAATATTACACTATATGTTACCTAAGAGGAATTTAAATAAAAACTGAAAAAAAAAATGGAATCGGAAGAAAAACAGTAATACTGATAAAAGTCAGCAAAATTTATAAATATACTTTCTATATAGCAGAGAATCTTCAATTAAGGATTTTAGCACACACACACACACACACACAAAAACCTTATTCTCATGGTATAATCCTCAGAATTAATATTTAAAAATAGAGCATCATCTAAAATATTGCTATCTTATTTTACTCAACTCTATCCTCCAAAGGGGGCATCTCATCCAGTTTCATCGTTCATATGAAAAATAGGAAAAATTCTATTATGTTTTTTAAAAAGTCAACAAAAAGGTCATACAGCTAAGAATGGAGCTGAACTTATGCCCACACAGTAGGAATAAGCACCTCCCTATTCATAAATTCCGAGGGCTGAGACACCAGTCCAGTTGATGAGAGATCTTTGTGAAACCATAAAGACATCTGCACTAAGCCTACCCACTAGATATTGTGATCAACTCACAGAACAGACAGCAAAACCCACACCTTCTACCAATGGAGTGAGATATGATAACATCATTGTCACAGGAAAGAAAACCAAGTTTAATACACTATCACAGGTGCACCGAGACATTACTTAAGAGAGATGCTACCAATTTATCTTTAATGTCAAATCCTGTGGAATGAAACAATATAGAACTATTTGTTTTAAAAAAAGAAACACTGAAAATTAATCTTGCCAATATCCTTAAATTTTGATTTTTATGTCTAAATAATATAAGAAATTACCTGAAGTAAGATATAAAGATGAGATTCTAACACTGAGTGCAAAGTTGGTGCTAAGGATCCTTACAGCCTTACAGCTCAACCCTGTTCTTGATGTTAAAACAATTATTATATCAAAATTAGGGGAAATTAACTGTCAAATTCTGTATTTATTACATTGCAAACATTTACATTATATTTGTCAATTAAAACATATCAAATAGTGGTTTAGATCAATTTTTTCTAAACATTGGAGGCAACCCAATGGGGTATGAGCAGTATTTGAAAGAAAAATAACCAGAAGATAAAAACACAGGAAAAAAAAAACAAAAAACAAAACCTGGAGTGTTTTTAACCTAAGAATTGTTTCATGGAACTTGTGCTACAGCTTGTACAGACATATACATATCATATATGCCTACGTTCTTCTATCTATAAAACCTTAAACTTACAAACTGCTAATAACAATTAGAAAAAGTTAATAAACTGTGTTTAATATCAAGAATGTCTGACATATTTAATTCCATATGGATTTACTAACTAGCTATTATATAAAGAGATCATATATGGTACTGATACTTTCAGACATGGAATATGTGCTCAAACTCACAGTTCAATGGCTTTATTCCACATAATGACGTAGCCTGAGAGTGTGAAGGACTCCACATTGACAATATGTATATTACCTCGCTCAGTGCCCACATAGAGCCACTTACTCTGGAAAGGTAGGTGGCAAAATGTAACCCTGCAAGAGAAAGTATATCCAAAAAGGTAATTAGAAAAATGTCTGTAAATTTTATTAATTGCATTTGAGGGTTAATCATGATATATAATTTAGGACAGGTAAAAATGACATAAAACCAGATTTACTTACTCATTGTGATTAATTTTTAATATGCAAACTTAACTTATATGTCAAACATAAGGCCTTACAGTAAATACACAGGATGGCTTGACAGAAAGAAGATGAGCTTTAAAGTTAGTGTTTCAAATCTATGTTAGTCATTGTGCTACTTTAGGTACATCACAATTTTTTTTTTCATTTTTTTAATGTAAATTCAATCAGCCAACATACAGTACCTCATTAGTTTCAGATGTAGTGTTCAATGATTCATCAGTTATGTATAACACCCAGTGCTCATCACATCATGAGGCACATCACAAATTTAACCATTAAGCCACAAACTATGCAATTAATACTGACCCCAAAGTACTATTATATTTCTTAGGAGTTATTAAACACACTAATCCTTCTCATCACCTGTACCTATTATCCCTTCCAGGAAAAATGCTCCTCCAGTTGGTATTTTTCTTCTATTCAAGATTCAGTTCAAAGACCACCTTTATTCAACTGAAATCCCAATACTTTGCATCTCTATTAGGCTAGACTTTTAAGACAGGTAGGGTCTACCTTCCTCACTAACTTGTAAACCTCAGGGAGGGCAGAGATGCTCCACACTGAGGCTTAGACAACTATCTCTTCCTATGTCACAATGATATGATAGGCCTGCATTAATAAATTGTGATTTACCTGCATATATTAAATTTTATTGTCATTCCAAAAATCTCAAACACTTTCTATTATTAGCTCATTTAACTTCATGATCAAAAATGGACAATATCTTGTCCTTTTTGCAGCACTTATTTTTAGTAAAAAAAAAATCAGTATGTTATGAAATTATATCATGGTCTTTCTTTCCAGACAACCTATCATGTCTCTCAAAATATACTATTTAAAATTCCCATAGCATAGCACTTCAAATAATGCACAATCATAATCAGTGCTAGATTGTCAATATGGACACTAGGTTTTAGGCAAGATATAGTAAACACAATGTTGTTATTCCCATTACCACAATTTCATTACAGAAAATTTTCAAGATGAAAATACTTACCAAATAAATGTACATGCAACTCATGTTCTACTTCCTCAAGGGAATGTTCATTTAGATAATTACTTAAGGTTCATTATCTGTATTTTTTGTTGAGCGTTTTATATAGTAATAGGTCATCTTTCTAAGGGATTTATATAAATTTAACTAAAGCAGAGAAATGTCTACTGAATCAAAAAAACATTTTATAGTACCCTATTACTTCACACAGCAGTAAAGTCCACAGTACCTTTCTGAAAACTCTAGGGTTTCAGAATTCTGAATTTTCCAAATTTTAAAGAAGTGTATATATAATGCAAATTGTGTATATCACCTAAAATGGGAGTAGTATCTCATAAATGCATTATATATCTTAAGGTATAATTGTGGCAGTCTTTTTCCTAATTGAGATATAATTTTCATGTAATACTATATTAGTTTCAAATGTGCACCATAATGATTCAATATATGTATATATTGCTATATGATCACAATAAATCTAGTTGAAATATCCATCATCATACATATAGTTATAAATATTTTTTCTTATAATTAGAACTTTTAAGATCTTCTACTCCTCTAGCAACTTTCAAATATAAAATACAGTATTATTTATTAACTATAGTCACTGGCAGTTTCTTAAGAAGTTAAATATACAACTACTCTATGATGGATCCGTTCCATTCTTTTTTTTTTTTTAAAGATTTTATTTATTTGACAGATAAAGAGATCACAAGTAGGCAGAGAGGCAGGCAGAGAGAGGGAGGTGGGGGGGAAGCAGGCTCCCCGCCGAGCAGAGAGCCCAATGTGGGACTCGATCCCAGGACCCCGAGATCATGACCCGAGCCGAAGGCAGCGGCTTAACCCACTGAGCCACCCAGGTGCCCCCCGTTCCATTCTCTGGCATTTACCCAAGGAAAAGGAAAACATAGCTCTATACAAGACTTATACACATATGTTCCATAGCAGCTTTATAAAAGCCAAAAACTGGAAAAAATCCAAATATCCAAATGTCCGTCAACAGGTAAATGGATAAACAACTGTTATGTACCTATAACAAGATATTATTTAATAGTAAAAAGGAATAAACTACTAATATGTGCAACACTGATGAATCTCAAAATCCTTATCATGATGGGGAGAAGCCAGACAAAAATACACATTGTATGATTCTATTTATATATAATTTATATGCAATAGGAAATGCAAACAAATCTATTATAACAGAAAGCATATCATGGTTACCTGGAGATTATGGAGATGGAAGTTAGAAACAGAAGAGGGGAGGGATGACCATAAGGAAACATTTTGGGGTGATCTGTATGTTACCTTGATTATGATGACAGTTTCATGGGTGTATATATGTGTCAGAATTTATCCAATTGACACTTTAAGTATGTACAGCTTATCATATGTTAATTATACCCTCAATAAAGCTGTTTTAAAATTTTGTGCTTTTAGAGATTTGTGGATTTAGCAATTATGAAAAGAGATAGTGATTTTCTGATAATATGTAGGCATAAGCTCTGGAATTATACTGCCTATATTTAATTTCCAGCTCTGTTGCTCATGAGCCTGGGAATTTAGGTAAACCACTCAATCTCTCAGAGCCTCAGTTTCTAAGCAATAAAGGACATCTACCCTGACAGTGTTCAACTGAGGATCAAATAAGACTAAGCATGCCAGATGCTTAAAATGGCCCCTGAAACAGGTAAGTGTTCAACAAATGTCAGCTAAATATTACTAAGTGACAGTCTACCAACTAGAAGTTCAAGGCAAATGTTAACTATCTGAAGTATATAAAAGAGCAACAACAAACCAGGTATAAAATGAACAATGAAATAAATATTAAAAAAAAAACCATTTCATTCAAAATGTATTATAAACTAGACCATGAATAGAGCAAAACGTCTTGAAAATTCAAAAATAATTTCAACATAAATAAGCTAAAATAATGACTAGATAACAACAACAACAAAATCAGAAATGCCCAACTTCTGGATCTGTTCCACTACTTTGCAATTCTTCTTTATTCTTCAGTGCTACAAAGCAGTAGTTACTGACTTAACATGACCCATCTTTGACTTTAATACTAAATTATGTAAAAAATTATTTACATAATATGCTTCAAATACTTAAACTTATACCTTAACAGCAGAGATTCTGGATATATTCATAAAATATTTTCTATTCCCAGTGCAACAGCATACTGCAGCTGGTTCTCAAATATTTAAGGGAACAAAGGAAGAATAAATTCTTCAATGTTCAGCAAAATATCTGGAACTTTTCCCTAGATTCACTTTTTCAATATTAACTGCCTTCATAAGTTTTTTCTCAATTATGAAACTAACTTACATTGCTGAAAAATTTAAAGCATCTTTGTTTTTTGGAAGTGAAAACAAACTACTATTTAACATTTTAAGAAGGAACTTAATTAAAATGTTCATTTAATTATCCGTCACTGAGACTTTAACATGGTCCATAGAATGAGTCTTGTATAGAAATAACGGGAAAATTACTCTGCTCCATAACTACCCTCATTATTTGACTCCGTTAAAGGAGGGGGAAGTCAAATAGTTTTTATTACAATTGAAAATTTCTTAATTAGCAAATTTTAATGGCTCTGAACAAATGAGAATAGGAATAGTAAGAAAACTAAAATTCCATATTGCAACCAAATAAAACACCATGCCACTGATTTAGGAAAAGGCCAGTAAGAAAATGATGTCCTGCAAGACATACTACTAGAAAAGCAACTCAATCAACATGACTGGCTAAGAACTGCAAGATCATAAATTTGTGGGCAATTTAATCAGTCACCAAAATATAAAACTGGTTGTTGAGATAAACTGGACTTATTATATATATTTAATGGGCTCTTTCAAAATTTGTTATACAAAGTGACTATATTTCATTGTTTAATAAAATAAAAATCTGGGGTGCCTGGGTGGCTCAGTCAGTTAAGTGCCTTCCTTTGGCACAGGTCATGATCTCAGGGTTCTGGGATCGAAGCCCGTGTCTGGCTCCCTGCTCAGATAGGAGTCTGCTTGTCCCTCTGTGCCCCCTTACTCATGTTCGCACACTTGCTCTCTCTCAAATAAATAAAATCTTAAAAAAAAAAAAACCAGCTTTCTTTGTTGACAGTTTAAAGAAGACTTAAAGCATAACCGTTCAGGCTTTAAAGTAATAAATTGATGAAAAAATTGTATTATTTAAAAGGAGTCACACTGGGATGCCTGGGTGGCTTAGCTGGTTAAGCAGCTGCCTTCAGCTCAGGTCATGATCCCAGTGTCCTGGGATCGAGTCCCACATTGGGCTCCTTGCTCAGCAGGGAGCCTGCTTCTCCCTCTGCCTCTGCCTGTCACTCTGTCTACCTGTGCTCACTCTCTCTGACAAATAAATAAATAAAATCTTAAAAAAAAAATAAAATAAAAGGAGTCACACTGATAGGAGCACTTAAAACTATACAGATATACACATATGTGTGTATACATAGATATGTATATGCATATGCACACCTAAGTGTATATATATGTATATATGTACATGTGTGCATTGTGTATATGTGTAGAGAAAGA
>ML109508.1:0-48490 GCA_003697995.1 Taxidea taxus jeffersonii | reverse complement strand
GGACAAAGATTTCTTGAAGAGTTTAGATCAACAGATGCAAAGAAACACTGAAAATAATTTCAACAATGAAGTAAATATCACTTACTACTACAGTAATGTCCCCCAAGAGATTTCCTTTCCGTCCCTGTATCCTCTCCCTTGTATAGTCTCTCCCAACACTGATTCTAGGATCTTGTGACTTGCATTGGCCACTGAGACATTAGCAGCTCTGCCACAAGCAAAGATTTGAAAAGCACTTGCACACTGGGGCTTGTTCTCTTTCTTATGCTTTTAGAACCCAGGTGCCATGTGATGGCACTAGCCTGTTGGGAGACTCTGGCCCAGCCCACAGCCAGCACCAACCAACAGACATGGAAGGAAAACTACAGATCATGGCTGCATGAGTACAGGGAAAGACTACCTGTGCTAAGCTCACCCCAAGTGCTGACCTACAGAAATGTAAACAAACAAAAATGGCTGTTATTTTAGCCTTTCAAGTTTTGGGATGTTTTGATATGCAGCAATACATAACTGACCTGTTATTTAATATAATCTGATCAACCAAAATCTTTTTATATGAAGTTATAAAAACATATAGAAAAAAAATTCTTATATTTCTTAGAATCAAATTAAAAAGACCCCAGGAAAATTTTAAGAATGCCACCAGTGCATTATTCATGAAGCTCAAACATTACCTTTGGTTGAAACTCATGACTGTTGTTCTTCATACATTTTTGTTATAAAGATTTTTATTATAAGGTGATACAGATCACAGTAAGTGATAGTGACTTTGGTTTTTACTGATACCAGGAGACCAAGTTAGTTTAAGTTTATGTACTGACATATTAAAGCATAATGTTATACTGAAAATAATTAAAACAATATAGTTGAGCCTCACATGGAAGATATTAAAACTCAGTAAACACTAGTAAGATCAGATATTAGAAGAACAGTGTATTAAATTGAGCCTGAAAAGGAACCTTAAAATGAATAAGGAGCTCCCCCCCACAAAAAATAGTATGTGGTTGAATCAAGTGTATTAGAAATACATAAATAATCAAGTTGAATTCCCTCAGAGTGTCACTAAATGGAGTTGTATTCTAGTTCCCTCCACAGGACTTAAAAATTGGTATACTCATTCTACACAAAGTTGTTACAAGGAACACAATAATTTCTGTATTTGCTTAAGGGAAGTAAAAAATGTAACATATTACATGTTAGGAAGTGATATATATCTCCTATTCACTATTTAGCTTTAGTAAGAATCTGCCAAGTTCTATATAGTCAACAAGCACCAAATTTGGAAGATTTAAGTATTACCAATTTTTAACAGAAGAACACATACAGTCTAAGTAATGTTAAAATTAATCATCCATAAGCAAGGGCAAAAATACACATATGTATTTAACCCATAAGGACATGCCTATATCCCATTAAATCAGCCCAACATGACAGGAAATACACCACCACTTTTATATTCTCAGCAAATATCACACTTTTACATAATAAGTACTTCGCTCACTAAATGAACAAATAAACTACATAAAATGTGAGAATTTATTATGTTAACTAACAAAACAATCAGATATTCCTGATTTACTCCCTCTCTATCCACATGGTTAAACCTAATTTAAACCATTATTACTATTTTCAAAGCCAAGAGAAATCATATCATTATCTTACTTGGAAGACCCTAATGGCTTCCTATCTTCTACCATAACGCTCCCTAAATTTTTAGTGACACTTGGTGGTAAGTATATCTGGGAAAAGGGTATAGAGTTACAGTGTACTGGATTTGGCCAACTATTACTCAGTATCCTCTTCCACATTCTCCTCTATGCCTTCCTATTCTGCAGATACTAGAAAGCTAAAACTTCTATTTCCCAGATTCTTCCATATCTAAAGTTCCAGATGAGATTAAGTTTCTACTAAATGGATGTGCTTGAGATCTTCAGGCAAAAGGTAGGCACAGACCATTTTTCTGTTACTGTTTCTGCTGACAAGGGCATTCAAGGAAACCTGAGTGGCAAGAGGTACTTATGACAGCAGTGAGGACCAGATACAGCATTCCACAGCATTTTTTTTTATGTGAATTACTTAAATTCAATTAATCGATTTCATTTACAATAGCACCAAAAACCATAAGATACCTAGGAATTAACCTAACCAAAAAGGTTAAGGCTCTAAACTCTAGAAACTACAGAATACATATGAAAAAAATTGAATAAGACATAAAGAGATGGAAAAACAGTCCATGCTCATGGACTGGAAGAATAAACATTGTTAAAATGTCTATGCTGCCCAGAGCAATCTACATTTTCAATGCCATCCCTACCCAAATACCATTGGCATTTTTCACAGAGCTGGAATAAACAATCCTAAAATTTGTATGGAACCAGAAAAGACCCTGAATCTCCAGGGGAATGTTGAAAAAGAAAACCCAAACTGAGGGCATCGTGATGCCTGACTTCAAGCTATATTACAAAGTTGTGATTATCAAGACAGCACGGTATTGGCAGAAAAACAGGACACATAGATCAATGGAACAGAACAGAGATCCCAGAAAGGGACCCTCAATGCTATGGTCATGTAATCTTCAACAAGGCAGGAAAAAATATCCAATGGGAAAAAGACAGTCTTTTCAGTAAATGGTACTGGGAAAATTGGACAGCCACATGCAGAAGAATGAAACTGGACCATTCTCTTACACAACACACAAAGATAAACTCAAAGTGGATGAAAGACCTCGATGTGAGACAGGAATCCATCAAAATCCTAGAGGAGAACATAGACAGTAACCTCTTCAACATCGGCCACAGCAACTTCATTCAAGACATGTCTCCACACGCAAAGGAAACAAAAGCAAAAATGAACTTCTGGGACTTCAACAAGATAAAAAGCTTCTGCCTGCACAGCAAAGGAAACAGTCAACAAAACTAAGAAGCAACCCACAGAATGGGAGAAGATATTTGCACATGACACTACAGATAAAGGGCTGGTATCCAAGATCTATAAAGAATTTCTCAAACTCAATACCCAAAAAACAAATACTCGAGTCAAGAAATGGGCAGAAGACATGAATAGACACTTCTCCAAAGACATACAAATGGCTAACAGAGATACATGAAAAAATGTTCAACTTCACTAGTAGTCAGGGAAATACAAATCAAAACCACAATGAGATACCACCTTATACCCCTTGGAATGGCAAAAATTAACAATGCAGGAAACAACAAATGTTGATGAGTATTTAGAGAAAAGGAATGAACCCTCTTACACTGAATGCAAGTGGTAGGAATGCAAGCTGATACAGCCACTCTGGAAAACAGCATGGAGATTCCTCAAGATATTAAAAATAGAGTTACTCTATGACCCAGCAATTGCACAACTAGGTATTTACCCTAAAGATACAGATGTAGTGAAAAGAAGAGGCACATCACCCCAGTGTTTATAGCAGCAATGTCCACAACAGACAAACCATGGAAGGAACAGAGATGAATGGATAAAGAAGATGATGTTCATATTTACAACGGAATATTACTCAGCCATCAGAAAAGATGAATACCTACCATTTGCATCGACATGGAATGGAACTGGAGGGGATTATGCTAAGTGAAATAAGTCAAGCAGAGAAACACATTATCATATGGTTTCATTCATATGTGGAACATAAGGAATAGCACAGAGGGCTATAGGGGAAGGGAGGGAAATCTGAAGGGGAAGAAATCAAGAGGGAGACAAACTATGAGAAAGACTGGAATCCAGGAAACAAACTAAGGGTTACAGAAGGGAGGGGGCAGGGAGGATGGAGTAGCCAGGTGATGGGTATTAAGGAGGGCATGTGTGGTGATGAGCACTGGGTATTATATGCAACTTATGAATTGTTGAACACTACATCAAAAACTAATGATGTACTATATGTTGGCTAACTGAACATTTAAAAAAAAAGAAAGAGCATTCCAAGCTGTACTCCTGAAATTCATGTACCGAGAGGCAGTTGTATGGCAGTAATTATAATTCCTGAAACTCAATAGTTCTAGCACCCTTCTCAGTAGCTACGTTCCTAAACAGCTACGTTCCTAAACTGAATCCCCTTGTAATTAATACCTACAGTGGTTTCTACTCATACACTGAATCCTTATTCACATACCAGGAAATGCACCAATCTGTAGCTTATCTATAGGATGGTCTAAATGACCAAAAAATACCCACTTACAATGTATCTTGTTCAGAAAATGTTATTCATTTAAAGATTTAAAGTTAGAAAACGGTTCAGAATATAACTTTCTTATAATTATATAAAAGGCCTTCCATGAAGCAGACCTTTTCTATGTTTCTAAAATTATCCTCTCTGGGACTACTAGCCATGTTTAACTAGATTTAGTGCCCTAAACATGTGAGATTTCTTCATGGCTATGCATCTGAACATTAATGGAAAGTCCCTTTGCCCTTTGTTAATGTAGGAAATTTCCATGAATCCTACAAATCTGTTCACATGGGCTCTTTTGTAATGCTTTACCTAAAATTTTCAAAACATGGTGATACATCCTTTTGCTGGTAGTCTTCCAAATTTCATAAGAAAATTTCACTACATATTATATCACACTTTCCACTGCATTATAATTTGGCATTTCACCTCCCTTAGTCAGTTATAACTTCCATGTCTCTCCAGAATTTATCACAGTATTTGCATGTACCAGAATCTCAATCAATATTTACCAAGTGAATACACAAGATAATTTTAAAAAGAAGGTATTCGATATTTTTCTCAAATTAACTGTACCTTCCTACTCTCCTGTTATTAGAAGAGAACTTAAGTTTGCAATAATGAACATGGAAATGTATTAAAAATAACAGCAGAGTCAGCTGAAAGCAATTTATAAATCTGTTCAAAGGATTTCCTTTCTATTTACAGTCTCATATCTTTTCTGATAAACTGTCATAGCTACTTAAAAAAAATCTTCATCATATCTATAACCCAGCAGTACAATGTGACAAATATTTTGAAAAATAAGCTTCAGAAATCTTTAAGTTCATTTTATATTTGTATTGTTTTATTAATTACATCTCAGTTTTTATAAAACATTTAAGAACATTTGAAAATATGTCCAAATAAATCATGCTAACCTTTCTTGTTAAATCAGACCTTAATATCAATGACTATTAAAAAAAAAACTGAGTATCAACTGAATATCAGTAAATAAAACAGTGAATAACAAATATGGAAACAATATATATCATCTATACGGAAATAACATCTGAAAAAACTGTCCCTGTTATATGGGGGATTTAAGTTCTGTATTTAATGATCTTACCTTGAGGAATGAAAATGCCAGAGTATTTTATGTAACATATCTTATGATAAACAAGTTGCTGGTACTCATCAGCAACTGTTAACTATGCCTTTCTTTCCATTTTTGTATTAGATTGACCTTTACTGTATGGACAGGTATACTCTAAATATCTTCCAATCTATGGCTATGTATTTTTAATTATTAAAGCTTCTCTCTCTCCTTAAATATATATATGTACGTATACATATATATATATCACAATATATATATAGCAAGATATATATACAGAAATATGACATTTGAAGATTCATACAAACTATCTAAAATGATTTTTTTAAAGATTTTATTATTAAGTAATCTGTACATCCCAAATGGGGCTCAGACCCACAACATGCTCCACGGACTGAGCCAACCAGGAACCTCTTGAAAGATTTTTTTACTATTTTTTTAATTATGTATACCTCTCCTCCAAATTGTACTCTAAGTCATATTAATAACCTGGACAACATATCCTTTCATATTTTTTTCTCAATGTTCATAAAATACACATGTAAGCCATGAAGAACTGGGGGTGGGGGAGGGCGTTATTGTTTTTAAAAAGTACTATGCAAATTACTCTGAATTTTGTATTCTTTTTGTAGATGTGGTATGTCTTTTAACTTTAGGGTAAGTATGTTATACAGAACTTTTAATCCTTTCCAATACAGTTGGTGCTTTTCTGTGCATGTTATTTAAGGACACCCTGCCCAGATCTTAAAGGTACTCCCTGTATAACATTCTCCCAAGTTTTAATTTTTCTGTGGTCATTTTATGTTAAAATCTTTAACTGACTTACAATTTATCTTAGTTATGAGATAGGAACACTTTTCCCATTTAAGGTAAGAGTCATCACAGCATTTTTTTTTATTTACTGCATTTTTTTTGGTTTGCAATACCACCTCTGTCATATGAAAAGTGTGTGTGTGTCTCTCTTCATATATACGTTGAGGAGTTTGCTCACTATGTTCTGATCCAAGATCTATAAAGAACTCCTCAAACTCAACACACAAAACAGACAATCACATCAAAAAATGGGCAGAAGACATGAACAGACACTTCTCCAAAGAAGACATACAAATGGCTAACAGACACATGAAAAAATGTTCATCATCATTAGACATCAGGGAGATTCAAATCAAAACCACAATGAGATACCACCTTACATCAGTTAGAATGGCCAAAATTAACAGCACAGCAAACAACAAGTGTTGGAGAGGATGTGGAGAATGGGGAATCCTCTTACACTGTTGTTGGGAATGCAAGTTGGTACAGCCACTTTGGAAAACAGAGTGAAGACTCCTTAAAAAATTAAAAGCTACCCTATGACCCTGCAATTGCACTACCCTATGACCCTGCAATTGCACTACTGGGTATTTACCCCAAAGATACAGATATAGTGAATAGAAGGGCCATATGTACCCCAATGTTCATAGCAGCAATGACCAAAGTTGCCAAACTGTGGAAAGAACTCAGATGCCCTTCACTGGACGACTGGATAAAGAAGATATATATACAATGGAGTATTATGTCTCCATCAGAAAGGATGAATAGACAACTTTTGCATCAACATGGATGGGACTGGAAGAGATTATGCTGAGCGAAATAAGTCAAGCAGAGAGAGTCAATTATCATATGGCTTCACTTACTTGTGGAGCATAAGGAATAACACGAAGGACACTGGGAGATGGGGAAGAAAAATGAGTTGGGGGAAATTAGAGAGGGAGACAAATCATGAGAGACTGTGGACTCTGAGAAACAAAGAGTTTTGGAAGGGCGGGGAGTAGGGACTTGGGGGAGCCTGGTGGTGGGTATTAGAGGGCACGTATTGCATGGAGAACTGGGTGTGGTACATAAACAATGAATTTTGGAACACTGAAAAAAAAAATAAAATAAAAGTTCTTTTCTACCCTCACAAAGGAAAGTAGACGTCCTGGGACACCTGGGTGGCTTAGTTAAGTGTCTGCCTTTGGCTCAGGTCATGATTCGGGGGTCCAGGAATGGAGCCCAGTATTAGGCTCCCTGCTCAGCAGGGAGTCTGCTTCTCCCTCTCCCTCTGCCCCTTGCCCCTGCCACAACCCACTTGTGTTCTCTCTTTTTCTGTTGAATGCATGCACACACACCCAAATAAATAATATCTCAAAAAAAAATAATAAATTTCCCTAGCTGTTTTTAAAAAAAAGTAGAGTCCTAAAAATACATTAAGAATCATACTTAACAATAAAAGAATTGTCAATGTTATTCCAAAATTTTCACAAGCACACAAGAATCTTTAATATTAGGACATCTATTAATGCCACAGATCAATAGGGGAAAAGAGAGGTAAGAAATCACACAATAATTTTAAAAAGATGCTAAAAAGGTATTCAATTAAAATTTAACTTCCATAATTGACAACCAACTCTGAGAGGAAAAAAAAAATTCTATCTCAAACCAACATCCTATATTATGCTTAACAGTAAAACCCTAGAAGCAATATTATTAAAATTATTACTAAGAAAAAGATACTTGCTATGGAAAATATCATTAACATTTCTGTAAGTTTTTGCTAATACAGTAAAGCAAGAAAAGGAAAATAAAAACTTCGTCTTCAAAATCACTGCCAAATTATTATATATAGAATTCTGCTATACCTCCTAGGCATGCTGGTTCAGTAAAAAGAAATATATTATTCAAAGTCCTTTATTCTCCCATCTCATTCTTTTTACAAAAAATAAAAAAATAAAAACTTTAAAAGCCTTGTTATGGGCCAAGGACCAAGTAGCACTCCAAGGATAATCAAACAACCTTGCTAGTTTGGGATCTATTAGTGGGAGCAATAAAGATTACATATAGAATTAGCCTGGAGCAAATACTCTATTTTTTTCTGTTTGAAGATGCTCCTTCTTAACCTATCTCCCAGGTAACCCACACAGTCTGTGGAGCATCATGCCTTCCAGAGAAGAAGAAATTCCCCTCTTTCTGCGAAGGCAATGGGGTAACAATCAATCTATAATTTTTTTGAGCATTTACTAGATGTCAGGCATTACGACTGGTGTTGGAAATAATATATATATATATATATATATATATATATATACACACACACACATACAGTTTATGTTCTAATCTCTAAAACAATCACAGAACCAAGTCAATTACAGTAAGAACAGTATGTGCTATTTTAGGGAAAGAGCATGATACTATGGTGTAATACAAAAGGGGCACAGAACCCAAACTAGAGAACTTACAGAAAAAACTAAATGAAATGACAAACACAAGTTAACCATGAACAAGAATCTTAAGTGTGTTCGAAGCAGGGAGATCAGCTCATACAAACAGGTAGGAGAGAGGATCATCCTTTTTAAAAAAAAAAAAAAAGGTAAAGTCAAGGTGACTAGATTATAATGCATAAAAAGACAGAGAAGCATAGCGAAATGAATTATGGTAATAAGTAGAGTCATAGACCTTGTAAGACCTTTAAGGGAATGCTAAGTATTTAAGAGTATCAACTTCATTTTGAAGGCAGTGAAATACAGCGGACAGTTGTTTACCTACCTAACATCCATTCCACAGTCCACTATTTATTCAGATGTTCACTAGAGCCCATACCTTCTTCAAGATACCCATATACTTTAGGAGACACTTAAACCAAACTGAGTTCCAGAGGTAAGCCAAACCAACCAGGGTAATTCCATGCATTTGCTGCCATTTTAAGTCAGGTAATCCAAACCTAAAACCAATTAAGATATATTCCATGTGTGAAGGTCAAATGATTTGGGATCTCAATTACATCTGCAAAACCCCTTCACAGCAGTACCTTGATTAGAACTGATTGAATAGTTAGAAGGTGTGTGTATACCAGGGGGCAACACCTTGGAGACTATCTTAGAATCCTGCCTCTAATAGTCTGACCGTAAGCCTCTGAAGAGTCACATCCCTCCCAAATGCAAAATACATTCACCTGACCCCAACATCACTAAAGTCTCAACCAATTACAATATCAAGTACAAAATCTCATTAAAATATCATCAACTCAAATATCCCAAATCTCATCTAAATTTGCTATAGATGAGAGTCTTCACTGTAACCCATTAAGCATAGTTCTTGGGCACAATTCCACTCCATCTGTGGATCTAGGAAACTAAAAAGACAAACAGTCTGCGTCCAAGACTCCCAGCATTCAATGGTGGGACAAACGGAGGGTAACAACTGTAGAAACTCCTGTTCAAAATGGGGAAAAGTGGAAGGTAAAAAGGAGTCACTGGTCCTTAACAGTTTTGAAATCAAGTTGGGCAAATGTTGAATTTTTCTTAATTAGGTTTCAAAGCCTGGGGATAATCTTCTGTAGCTCTCAGCTCCACCCTCTGCCTTTTTCATCCAAGACAGCACTTGCCTGGAGCCGGTACTTTTATCAGCCTGCTACTGGCAGCAGCCTCCTTTCTTTTTGTACTGTCTTTCAGGCCATGCTGGCAATATTCTGCAACACAATTTTTTCAAACTGTGCATCTTAAAGCATTCTAAAGGTTCTTTGGTTTGATTGAAAAGATCTGTGAAGGGGTGCCTGGGTGGCTCTGTGGGTTAAGCTTCTGTCTTTGGCTTGGGTCATGATCTCAGGGTCCTGGGATAAAGCCCCGAATTGGGCTCTCTGCTCAGTGGGGAGCCTGCCCCCCCCACCTGCTTGTGATCTCTCTGTCAAATAAATAAATAAAATCTAAAAAAAAAAAAAAGAAATGAAGCACACCCACAATCTCTTAAGAGTCCTTTGTGTAACTGAATACTTTGACCCTTGTCTTTAGGAGATCTTTAGTAAAAAGTTGTTCAGCCACACCTTCAAGTTTTTCTCTAAGCCACACTGAGAAACAATCTTTTTACCAGCTGGACCAGGGTAGGCATTTCCTAAATCACCAAGTCCTGGTTCCTTTAATAATTCTTCCCTCAATTTCTTTCTTTCCTCTTGCATTTTTTTTTTTCCTCTTGCATTTTATTATACAGCAGCAAGAAAAAAAACCAGGTGGCTCCTTCAACCCTTTCCTTGGTAATCTCCTCAGCTAAATATCTAAGTTAATCACATACACATTATGCAAGAGATAATTTTGTTATGCTTCCCACCATTATATAACAAGGATCCATTTCTTCATTTCCAAAAACATGTTCCTCCCTTCTAAGTTCTCAATGGCAGCAGTCTCCAAATCTAGACCCCACAGCTTACCCAAAGAAACTTAGACATTTCTATCACATTCCTCAAATTTTTCAACATCTATTCACTGACCAGTTCCAAAGCAACTTCCACATTTTCAGATATTTGATATGGCAGCATCTCACTTCTAGGTACCAAAATCTGTATTAGTTTTTTTTTTTTTATTATTATTGATGTTTTAACAAATTACCACCCAAAAAACTAAAACCAAAGCCAAAAACATTTATTCTTTGTTTCTATAAGTCAGAAGTCCAGGCACTGCGTGACTCAGAGCTACTCAGTCTCACAAGGTTGAAATACAAACAATAGCCAGGATGCATTCTTGTGTCCCTTTCTGGAGGCTCTGGGAAGAATCAGCTCTGAAGCTTTTCAATGTCGCTAGTAGAAATCAGTCTCATGTGGTTGTAGGACTCAATATCCCTTGTACTGAATATCCCTCTCAGGCTCTGAACCTTTTGCCAGGAAGAGTCTAGTGTCACTTGCTTCAATTAAGTTTATTAAGAATAATCATCCTATCCTAAGGTCAATTAATTGAGACCTCAATTACAACTACAAAAAGCCTTCATCTAGATTTGTGTTTGTGTGATGGTGTGCAGACACAGGGAGCAGAAATCTTGGGATGCATCTTAAAATTCTGCCTACCATACATGTATGTTCAGGAATGGAACTTCTGGGTCGTGGATTATGCGAATGACACAAAAAAATTTCTAAAGTGACTAACAATACTCCCACTAGCAGACTAGGGGAAGTTCCAACTGTGTCACATTCAAAACAGTATTTTAGCCATTCTGATAGATGTGTAGTGATATCTGGTTGTAGTATCAGTTTGCATTTTCCTCATGACTGATGTCTGTCTTCCTTTAAAAGAAGTCAGTATATTAAAAAAAAAATTGAAGGACTGGATTAGTTATTCTATCATGGGTTTTTAACTTAACCTTCTAAAATGGCATTGACCCATATTGTGTCATAGTTATTTAATGTCTGGGCCTCTGATGTAAGCTATTCAAGCATTTTATTCATCTTTGTTATCCTAAATACCCAGCATAATCCCTGGCACACAGAAGGTACCTAATGAGGTGAACTGAATGTAATTTACCTTCTAAATTGTATTTTTTTTTTCACTTCCAGATTTAAAGAACTGCTCCCACTCTATATTCTCCTAGGTCAATCAATAATGTTATAGAAGCCAACCTTTTTTTAGCTATCTAAGACACAATTTGTCTGAGCCACTATTACATTATACAGTTAGATGAATAATATATGCCCTAACTCTACCTATCATTAATATACCTAGCTTTCTTGCCCTAAACATAAAAAATAAACTCTATTCATTTATTATTCTGTCTTCATTATTTTTCACATGCCTTACATTGTGCCTATTAGGAGAGATAAATTACTCTTATATTCACCTTTGATTATGTATCCCTCTCCTTCCATATAACCTTTTTTTTTTTTTTAGATTTTATTTATTTATTTGACAGAGAGAGACAGCCAGAGAAGGAACACAAGCAGGGTAGTGGGAGAGGGAGAAGCAGGCTCCCTGCTTAGCAGGGAGCCCGATGCAGGACTTTGACCCCAGAACTCTGGGATCATGACCTGAGCCAAAGGCAGACAGACAATTAACGACTGAGCCACCCAGGTGCCCCGATCTTTTTATACCTGAATACATTATAAGGACCTTGTGAAACCTGACCAGTCTCTTTGGATATCTCTCCCAAATTCCTTGTCAGAATTTCTTTGTTATTATAGATAATTTTATTCTAGGAAGTTATCCAAACACTTCCTAACCATCTTTCATTTTACAGTCTCAAGGTCATCAAATTACAATCATCTTCCCTCTGAACACTGGCAGTTTTCTTCTTTCTTTTTAAATTTTGTCTCAGGAACTGCTTCCCTAAAAACTAGCAAGGTGACTCATCACATCCACAGAATTCCAAAATAATTCTCTTCATAGATTAGAATTAGATGCAGAATAGTATATCCCTCTGTCAGGCTGCCTAACAGCCTGTGTTCCATTCCATTTCTGTGTTCTAGTCCTGAATCTCATCACACGAAATCACCCTCATTTCTAATGCTTATACACTTTCACTGAGTTGCTTTTAAAGAAAAATATTTTGCTGATATGATGTAATTACCACATAAACTGTAATACTAGGTCTCTAAGTTGTTCCAATATTATGATTAATTTTTTTTCTTGTTAAATATGTGCAGTGAATTAATTCAAAATCTTTGGAAGACCTATATAGATTTTTTGAGGGCTGGTATCTAGCCAAATATTCTTTTAAAGCTATGCCCAGTTCATGCGCATACCAAACAAATTATAAGCCTCATAAGTATGCAAAGCACAATATTTAGGTAATATTTTAATAAGAGTATAATGGCATAAATTAGTTTTTGTTTCTACAATAATTTACTTTTGCTACTAAGAAAATCTGATGTGGGGCGCCAGGGTGGCTTGAATGGTTAAGCCTCAAACTCTAGGTTCTGGCTCAGGTCCTAATTTCAGAGTCATGAGATCAAGCCCCACAGCATCCGGCTCTGCGCTCAGTGGTTGATGTTGGAGGGGTCTACTTCTCTGCTTCTCCCTCTCCCTCTCCCCCCAACCCATTCCTGCACACTGGCACATTCTCTCTATATTAAAAAAGAAAAAAAAAAAAAGAAAATCTGATGCTACAGTAGCAGTCACTCCCTGAAGTACCTTACAAGCACCAAATTTTCCACTACGGTCATGGTATCTAAATGAATCATTCCATTGAATCATTCCATTTGTCAAAAAATTTTTTCTTAAGGACTTTGGACATTGATAATTGTTAGGAGGAACTTTCTGCTTATTAGTATATTCCACATGATATTATATTCTCCTAACCATTAGTTTAGAATGCATGCATGCTTATTTTATTCTCTAAACCAATACATGCACTTATCATCAATTGAACAGATATAAATGTGTTAGAATAAAATAAAAATATCTTAAAGACATGTATTAATTTCAATATTAAAGACTCAGCTATTCAGTATCTAACATATTTATAGAGAAAAATTCTATTCTTTGAAATTTCACTTAGGGAAATTTTTCTTGACCCAGACTAAATAACATTTATGTGAAAGTGTATTATGAACAAAGAATTATACAATTAGAGATATAATTATTAGACAATAATAGGTTCTTAATAGGAAAGCCCAGATATAAAATTTAGTCCTTACTCTTAAAATGCTCCATATATTTTACTTAAGAACTGTTATGCAAAAACTTAACATGGCTGAGAATACTGGTCATGGTAACAATGGTGATGAAAAAAAGACTAGCAGATAGTTGTAGTTGCTTATAAAGCCATCAATTCCTCCCAGTTAAACTTTCTTTAAAGAAAAAAAAAAAACAAAAACAACAACCACAAAGCTAAATGGAACATACTCTGATTAAGAAAACAAAACAAAACCTGCCATACAGAATTTTACTCATCAAATTCTCATTTTCCACCAAAGCCAAAGAACCTCTCCTTTACATGTATAAAGCCATGAAGAGCCAATATCATTGCTTCTGATTATTTTCCAATGTCAATCAGTTGTTTCTATGAAGACTGCCTAAGTAAAATCTCTGGTATAGCTAACGCAAATTACAAATTACAGTAATAATTTGTATTACTTTACTTTGTATTATAATTTGTATTTACTTTAAATAAGTAAATCCAATACTTTTTTTTTTTTAAGATTTTCTTTCTTTTTTCTTTTTTATTCTTTTCTAAGATTTCTTATTTCTTTATTTGACAGAGAGAGACACAGAGAGAGAGGTAACACAAGCAGGGGGAGTGGGAGAGGGAGAAGCAGGCTTCCCGACAAACAGGGAGCCCAATGCGGGGTCGATCCCAGGACCCTGGGATCATGACCTGAACCGAAGGCAGATGCTTAATGACTGAGACACGCAGGCGCCCTAAAGATTTTATTTATTTATTTGACAAAGAGACACAGTGAGAGAGGGAACACAAGCAAGGGGAGTGGGAGAGGAAGAAGAAGGCTTCCTGTGGAGCAGAGAGCTAGATGCAGGGCTCGATCCCAGTAACTGGGATCATGAGCTCAGCTGAAGGCAGATGTTTAATGACTGAGCCACCTAGGCACCCTCCAATGCCTTCAAAAAACAAAAACTATACAGGTGATTTCTAAGGCACTGTTCTAAGTGCTTTCTATGTATTATTTATTTTATACATATTAACTTTATAACATGCATCTTAGGGTTTTCATGAGATAATTATTATCCATTTTACAGATAACAAAACTGATACAGTTAGTAGGTGATGGGGCTATGCATTAAGATTCAACATAAGCAATTAGGTCCAGAGCCTGAATGCTTAACCACTATGGTACATTGCTTTTCAATATAGAGAAAATTGTATCTCAAGCTAAATAATCAATTATAGTAAGAACTAAACTTGACAATTAGTACAAGCTGGCTGCTAACCAATGAGGAAATTTATAAGTTTATGTTTTATCCCCCAACTCAAATTCATTCTATGGAAACTGAGATACAGATTTATTTAGTATGAACAAATGTCATTTTATTGGGCATCTGGGAAGCTAAGCTTACCTAAACTTTGACCAAGACCCTAAGGGTAAGGTCCAAGTTTGTCTTCTTTACAAATGCGTGCTCAGAGGCTAGCATTAAGTTAGCACAAAATAAGTGTTCTATAATTACCTATAGAATAAATGGGGATAACAGGAAGCTGTTTCAACATAAAGAAAAGAAATGATAAAGATTACATATATCACAGAGGAAAACTGTCCACAAATTACAAAATCAAACACACAAAATAGTAAGTAACATGCCCAATTTCTATAGTTAAACCAAGATATGAGACTTCTAATTTCCATATTTTTCCTTAAATATCATAAAGGTGAAATTCTATCAAAATATCTATATTATATAGTACTGAACTATACTCTTAAGAATAGTTGTGATAGAAAATTTCATATTCTGTGTATTTTGGCACAATTTTTAAGTCAAAACTAGAAAAAAATCCACATTATGAAAAAATACAACTTAAATCACTACATATAGTTTCTATTTATAAATTTCTACACTAAGAAAATTTACTTATAAAAATAAGACAATATTATGATAAAACTTAAGTTTAATTATTTAACAATTGTTCAAAATGTAAATGAAATAGCTACTTATAAGTTTTTGTATTTTCCCTACCTTTCCTAGTTTCAGAAGTAAAAATCCAAATAGCATAAAAATGAAATGGAGTAACAGCTACCCTATGACCCAACAATTGCACTACTAGGTATTTACCCCAAAGATACAGATATAGTGAAAAGAAGGGCCATATGCACCCCAATGTTCATAGCAGCAATGTCCACAATAGCCAAACTGTGAAAAGAACCAAGATGCCCTTCAACAGATGAATGGATAAAGAACATCTGATCCACCGGGCACCTGGGTGGCTCAGAGGGTTAAGCCTCTGCTTTCGGCTAAGGTCATGATCTCAGAGTCCTGGGATGGAAGCCCGTATCTGGCTCTCTGCTCAGCAGGGAGCCTGCTTCCCCTTCTCTCTCTCTGCCTACTTGTGACCTCTCTTTCTCTCTGTCAAATAAATAAATAAAATCTTAAAAAAAAAAAAGAAGAAGAAGAAGATGTGGTCCATATACACAATAGAATATTACTCAGCCATCAGAAAGGATGAATACCCAACTTTTTTTATCAGCATGGGTGGGACTGGAGGAAATTATGCTGAGTGAAGTAAGTCAAGCAGAGAGAGTCAATTATCATAAGTTTCACTTACTTGTGGAACATAAGGAATAACATGGAAGACATTAGGAAAAGGAAAGGAAAAGTGAATTGGGGGAAATCGGAAGGGTAGACTAACCACGAGAGACTGTGGACTCCCAGAAACAAACTGAGGGTTTTAGAGGTGAAGGGGGTAGGTGGATGGGTGAGCCTGGTGGTAGGTATTAAGGAGGGCACATACTGCATGGAGCACTGGGTATTGTACATAAACAATGAATCTTGGAACACTCCATCAAAAACTAATGATGTATTTTATGGTGACAACATAACACAATTAAAAAAAAAATGCTATGTGTTCAGCAGCCTTTTTAGCTTGCCTATTTTGGAGGGCTACCATGGGCAAAAACCCAGACTTACAAACTGACCTATTTCTATAACCTGAACAAATTAACATGTATCACAGGATGGTCTGATCCTTGGATATGCTTTGGGCAGTCTGATGTCTGACTTTCACAGAAGACTGGGCTTAAAGACACTGACCCCACTGCATTTAGATGCTATACAGACCCAGATTTCTTAACTTTGGCACATATACATATATACTCACATCTATTCATGCTTTGAGTACATATACACACACATATATATAAATGTTCATATATATACCAAAAAATAGATTCCATAAGCAATGGGGCAGGGGCTATATTTCTTGCTCATATTTCTTCTTTTTTTTAATTTTTTTTTAAAGATTTTATTTATTTATTTGACAGAGACCACAAGTAGGCAGAGAGGCAGGCAGAGGGGGGGGGAGCAGGCTTCCTGCTGAGCAGAGAGCCCGATGCGGGGCTCGATCCCAGGACCCTGGGATCATGACCCGAGCTGAAAGCAGAGGCTTTAACCCACTGAGCCACCCAGGCGCCCCATCTTGCTCATATTCCATGCCAAAGTAAGTTCCATATGAATTACAGATTAAGCATAAAAAATGCAAATTTAAGAGCACTGTAAGAAAATATGGGAGAATATTTAATAAAACTAGGGTGAAAAAGGTCTTTCCAATATAGAATGGACTATTACTCAGACATAAAAAAGAATAAAATCTTGCCACTTGCAACAACATAGATGGATCTAGAAAGTACAATGCTAAGTGAAGTAAGTCAGAGAAAGATAAATGCCATATCATTTCACTTATATGTCAAATTTAAAAAACAAAACAAATGAAAAGTGAAAAAAAGACCAAAGAAACACTCTTAACTATAGCGAACAAACTCCTGGTTATCAGAGGGGAGTAGATGGAAGAATGAGTAAAAAAACAGGTGAAGAGGATTAAAAGTACACTTATCATGACGAGCACTGATTAATACACAGAATTATAGCTGAACCACTATATTGTACACCTAAAACTGATGCAACACTCTGTTAATTATACTGGAATTTAAAAAGAAAAAAAGGTCTTTCAATCAAAACACAAAACTCACAAGTCATATAAGAGATTTCTGTGACCAACTTTTGTACTTCTACAAATTTATCTCAGAGATATACTTGTATAAATAAAGACATATATGTATCATACTAACACAACAGAATAAAGTTAACAGCAGACCAAAAATGATATAAATGTCCATTGATGAAGACTATATTATGGTACTTCCATGTAACAGAATATCATGTGTTTATGAAAGTATCTATAACTGGCTTGTGTCAATATGAAACATCTATCAAATATATTGTTGTGTGAACACAAATTATAGGAAAAATATGTAATGGCTTCCCTTTTATGCAAAAAAAGAAGAGCTACCTAGAAATATTTCTGCCTATATGCACAAAGTATTATGTGGTTGTCTCTGGAGAGGAAAATGGGTCTGGAAAGGAAGGAGTCTTGCTTTTTATTATATATCCTTTGAAGTTCTTGAATTATTTTTCAGATTGTACATAAAGTCTTTCACAAAAAAATAAATAGAGTAAAATTCAAAGAAAATATTTCAAAATGGAATAGCAAATACCTTATACATAGGACAACAGAGAATTCTTACCTTTCTCTGCAAAATTTAAGTGAATGTAGTATGGCAGGTCTCTTTTGACGTAAATTCCATAAATGTAAGGTATCATCAGCCAAGGCACTCACAAGAGCTCCCTTAAAAGTAAAGTATAATATATTTTATACAGAATACATCTTACAAACATTGAAGCTATTAAAGAGCTGCCAAAAGAAAAAAACTTCCCAAATTTCAAAACTTTCAGCCAATAAATTTATTTTGAGGAACATCTGCCTCACTCAAATTCTAAATAGCAGATGTAACACAGTGTGTTACATGTATATGTAAAAAATGTTTTCACTTCTTCGATTTAAAGTTTAATTTAGTATCTTACAAACTACAAATATATTAGGATCCAGTTGGATATTATGGTTGATAGCTATGTAAAATTAGAGGTCAGACTATAAGTTACTTGGGACACTATTGTACATCTTCTTGACCAAATAAAAAAATATATGAAGTAACTTTCCCATTTTATTTGGCTTAAGAAAAATTCTTCATAATGTACTAAACCTAGATCATAATTCTACTACTAGAATGATACAGAAAATAAAGGTAGCATTCAGCACACTACAACTTCAATATCCAAAGGATTGAATAATCAACTAATTTAGAAAGTTAAAACATCTGATACTACTAAATACTATTCATATAATCTCTGGCCCTATATGAGAATCACATAGGAGGCTCACAGTCTTACCCCTGACCTCACAAACCAGAATTTTCAAAGCAAGGACCTACATAGGTATATTTGTAAAAATCTTCAGAGGTGACTCTGGTGTGTGAACAGGATTAAGAATCTCTAAACTAAAGTTGATTTATTAAGACATGTACGTGTGTTTCCTCAAAGGAGTCAGATTCTTTTCATTTATATTGAGAAAATAAAATTAAAAAGCCAACATGAAAAATTTATGTTAATTTCAAAAAAGGATTTTCTGTTCTCATTTGGGTTATTATTAGATATTTTAAAATCTCCTTCCTTTAAACTAAGTTTCTCATTTATCAAAGAGGATTAAAATAGCTCTGAAAATTCACATTGAATGATCTCTCCAAGTCCCTTCCACTCTCAAAATTCTATAAGGGTTACTCTATGGTGTAATTCCTACAACATGACTATCGGAGAGCAGAAATGAAGTCCATATGCTTTCACCAGAAAACATCCTCTTATTGATATCATTTTGAAGCAGAGAACTCAAAGATTCAGACTATCAAAGATTTGTACTCTTCATTCTCACTTCCACCATAGTCAACTTCTTTCTCAAGTTATGCATGCCATCTTGAAATCTCAAGGAAAAAGAGATATAGAGCCAAAATGGCAATAACAGCTGACCACCTCCTATGGTGGCTCCTTTACCTACAAGTAGTCCACTAAATGTAAAAGCAAATAGCTACTCCCAATTGTCAGATTTCTGTAGCATCCCCAATATTTGTATTTTGCTAAGCATTTTTTAAAAACAGCAACATCATTTTTAAGTACTCAAAATGTAACATTTAAACATGTAAAATAAAAACAGTCATATCCAAGAACTCAATGATGAATCCTACTGAAAAGAAACCTGCATGAATGACAACATAAATTACTTAAGATTTCTAAAACTTGTATAGGTAATCAATTTGCAATGTTATTTACACTGGTTCATGTACTGCGTTAAGAAATAATCTTAACACAAGTATAAAGATGGAGAATAGGTTACTGGTTGCCAGGGATTAGGGACTGAGAGCAGGAGGGGGCCCAGTTATAAAGGGGGAGCCTTAAGGAATTTCTTTATGATGATGAAATTGATCTGAATCTTGTTCATAGCAGTCATTACACATATCTGTATGTGTCATAAAAATGCACAAAACTACACACTCACACGGACATAGGAGTTCATGGTGATGAGATCTAAATAAAGTCTGTAGTCTAACTAATGGTAGTATATGGATGTCATTTTCCTGGTTGATATTATACTATTATTATATATAATGTTACTACTAGGGAAGCTAGGGGAAGTACACACAGAACCTCTCCATTTTGAACCTAATTGCCAGTAAAATTATTTCATAACAAAACTTTTTTTTTAAAAATAGGAAAAATAATCTTGAGTCCTCGTAAATGGGCTCAACAACTTTCTATATTGTGATTTCTTTTGAATTTTAACATTTTACCTTGTCTATTATACAGTTCCACACAGAATTCTGTAGTTTAAAAACACTTCTGACCCTAAAAAACCTACATACCTAATAATAATAAGACACTAATAATAATAATAATCTAATAATCTAATAATACACTAATCTGATAAAAACATTTTACAAAAGTTCAGAGGTATCGAGTGTTGACTTTTTTCCTCTCACATACGTTTAAGAATTTGTTCCATGGAACCAAAGAACCTGAGGGCAAAAAAAACATCCACAGACTATTACCACAACTAAAGATAGCAGAGCCTTTTCTGAGGTAATTTCTTTCTTCTAATGACCAGCCTCTTGTGCTCGTCACTGCGTACAGTAAACATTTATTCTCAGAGCTGCTCATATTTTAAACTGTTTAACTTTTTATTTTCCTTTTTTAAAATTCTAATTAGTTAGCAGAGTGTTATATTAATTTCAGGTGCACAATACAGTGATTCAGCAATTCCATACAACACCCTGTACTCATCACAAGTGTGCTCCTTAATCCCTATCACCTATTTAACCTATTCTCTCACCTCCCCTCTGGTAATCATCGGATTGTTCTCTATAGTTATGACTTTGTTTCTTGGTTTGCCTCTCTTTTTTTTTCCTTTTGCTTGTTTCTTAAATAGCACATGAGTGAAATCTCATGGTATTTGTCCTCCTCTGACTGAGTTATTTCGCTTAGCATTATACTCTCTTGCTCCATGTCCCTGAAAATGCTCACACTTTTTAAAAACCCGCTCACATGTTATTTACTCTGCTGATAAAATTGTATTTGTTTCCTGAGCTCCTTCCTAACTTTATACTCTATCAGAACAAAAGATATCATCAGTTACTTCAACCAGTAAGTGACACAACAAGAATTCTGGACAATAACTAGTTGGTTTTTTTTTTTTTTATGTTTTTATTTTTTTAATGGATTTTTGTTTCCTGGTTGTATTTCAAACAAGTCATTAGAGAAGTATATTTTGTTATTTATAATAAACTCAATCTCTAAAAAAATTTTAACATAGATTTTAGTGTTACATAACTTTCAGTATCCAAGAAATAAAATTTAAATGTAGCACCTTGTACCAAGATTTACCTTACTTACACCATTCTATTTGCAACAACTCAAAACATCTTGCATTATTTATGTAACTTCTCATGATGATGGCTTACAATAAACTGCTATTAGCTCTGACCTATAAGAAATTCACTTTTGTTCAAATATTTAAATACGAATGCATGCAAAAAATCTGAAAGATCAAATGGCCCTATTTCATATACAAATAGGACAAATTAAAGCAATTCACTAACCTCATTAATCAGGAACTGAAGTTGGATTACTGCAGCTCCACTGTCATGCTGGCAATAACATTCTACTCCTGGACGACCAAAGCTGTCATTAATTTCATTAAGGAGTCTACGGTATGTGTGGGCTTTTTATAGCAACTATTAAGTTACATAACAGACTAATAAATATTCCAATGACCTGATATTCAATACAGTCTATTTATTGAGATTAAGATTCAGAATTATATTTATTACACATCAATCTGATAGACTAGCTTCTGCTGATAATCAGAGGTCTCAGAGATTACAAGTCTAAAAAAAAAACAATAACCATTCCTTATACAAAATAAAAGAACTATCAAAAAAAAGCAATATACAGAACATAAATTAGGTTTAATACACTTTACTCTGGCCCAAGTTTTCTTCTTTCACTTAAAATAAAAAGAGAAAAGGTAGTTGATCTGCAGAGCACCCAATTTTGCCCAAGGCAGCAAACAAATCTGAAAAGCAGATACATGTCATTTTGGAACAATGTTTTTGGAACCAGTCTTTTTTTTTTTTTTTTAAGATTTTTTTTATTTATTTGACAGACAGAGATCACACAAGTAGGCAGAGAGGCAGGCAGAGAGGAGAGGGGAGAAGCAGGCTCCCTGCCAAGCAGAGAGCCCGATGCGGAACTCGATCCCAGGACCCTGGGATCATGACCAAGCCGAAGGCAGTGGCTTAACCCACTGAGCCACCCAGGCGTCCCTGGAACCAGTCTTTTTACTAGCATTTTTCATTCCTATGGTATTATTTTTCAATAGTGTAAGTTAATATAATGAAGAACTATATGTTAGTAATTATAGCATGATGATGTTATATTATTAATGAATGTACCAATCTTTTATAATAGACCTGAATTCAAAATATGCAAATTGATATAAATTTGCATATAATAATAGTAAACACACAACATTCTCTGTGTTAGGCATTATATTAAACATGTTATATATATTAATTTATTTAATTCCCATAATCTATGAAGAATATATAATTTCCCCCCTATAAATAGATAAGGAGACTGAAGCACAAAGAAATCAAGCAACCTGTAAGTCACACAACTAGAAAGCAACAGAGATGAGATTTGGTTTTTGTGGGTTTTTTTTTAAGATTTTTAAATAGTTATTTGACAGAGAGAGACACAGCAAGAGAGGGAACACAAGCAGGGGGAGTGGGAGAGAGAGAGGCAGGCTTCCCGAAGAGCAGGGACCCTAGGATCATGACCTGAGCCAAAGGCAGAAGCTTAATGACTGAGCCAAGCAGGTGCCCCCAGAGATGAGATTTGAATAAGCATTCTGGGTCCAGAGTCTATACTCTTAATAATAAGGAATGCCAAATAAAGAACAAAACAAACAAAAACCCAAACACTTAAACAACTTATTACATGCCAGGCATTCTTACATGCTTTTATCTTCATAAACTTGAAATAAGAAAGTAGCTATTTTAACATGCTGCTATACTAATCTACTTTTCACTAGTTAGTAAATATTAATAGAAAATAAAAAGCTAAATCTAAAACTAAAATGTGATTGGCTTTAATGAAATATAGCCTTCTTTATACAAATTCATGTTGAAGTGTACATATTATTTCTATATTCTTTTAATACATGTCCTAATGTTCTTCTTAAGAAAAAGTAATCACACCAAAGGTTAAACTCCTATTTTCTATATACATTTTCCTTCGGATTTCTAAAAGTTTTTCTAGGTGATTGTTTCTTTTCCATGACTTTTTTCATTTTATTACCAGCAACTAATTCTTCTATGATTCCATAAATAGACAAATCGTGCATGTTTAGCTAGAGTACCCTCTCTGTAAACATCTCAAACTTTTATCATCAGCATCATCGGTATTAGTAGCCTTAGTTTTATACCAATTACCCAAATGCACCTAAAGGAAGCTAGATTTCAAACTGTTACTACTGGCACTCAATAGTGCCAAATCACACCTGATTGGCAAAGAAATACCTACATCTATATTCATCCATTTCTTTGGTCAGGATGCCTTTTTAGCTAGGAAAGGGAGTTCAATTCTAATCTCTCCAGCTAAATTATTCTTCCTGGGACCAATGAGCATATTCTATAATTCTCATTTTACATGGAGCAAAACTTCTCATCTAACCAGATCAGTAAAACCAATAAAAAATGTGTGCTATGGGGTGCCTGAGTGGCTCAGTGGGTTAAAGCCTCTGCCTTCAGCTCAGATCATGATCCCAGGGTCCTGGGTTCGAGGCCCAAATCAGGCTCTCTGCTCCGTGGAGAGCTTGCTTCCTCCTCTCTCTCTTTGCCTGCCTCTCTGCATACTTGTGATCTCTGTCAAATAAATAAATAAAAATCTTTAAAAAAAAAAAAGTGTGCTATTATGAAGAATCATAAAAATTCCACTTATTTTTTTTCAGAAATCATACATAATTTTGCTCATCTTGTGGTATTATCTTCTTTAAGTATGGATCTATTAACTAGATTCAGAATTATTTTTCTTAAAACATAGCCATGGTGCTCCTGGGTGCTCAGTGTGTTCACTGTAATGACTCTTGGTTTCGGCACAAGTCCTGATCTCATGGGTCATGAGATCCAGCCCCAAAACAGGTGCACTCAGTGGGGAGTCTGCTTGAGGATTCCCTCCCTTTGCCCCTCCCCCCACATGCATGCCCATGTGTGTGTCTGCTCTCTAAAATAAATAAATCTTTAAAAATAGATAAATAAAAAAACATAGCCACAACTATCCAGGTATAAGGTTTATAGTTTAATTTTTTATTTATTTTTATTTTTTAAAGATTTTGAGAGCTAGAGACAACATAGGAGCACACGAGCAGGGGGGAGGAGCAAAGGAAGAGGGAGAAGCAGACCCCTGCTGAGCAGGGAACCCTGATGTGGGACTTGATCCCAGGACCCTGGGATCAGGACCTAAACCAAAGGCAGCTGCTTAACCAACTGAGCCACCCAGCCACCCAACTTGTTTAATTTTTTAAATGGAACTTTAAAGATAATGGGCAATGCATTCTAAATGAAGCATTCACATATAATCTTACAATTCCTTTTCTGAATTGTTTACTGTTGTCCACACATCAGAAAAATTTTAAGTGAATGACTTCATGAAGTCTTCCCAAAGTATTAATCCTGCTTTTTTATATATTTTTTAAAAACCCTCTATTTTGTATTCACATTCTATATTCTTAGACTAATTACTAGATTATAGTATCAAATATGACAGGCACAAACAGATGTGGGAATACATAAATATGATTATTGGTTAAGCAAAAATTTTATAAGCAAATAGATAACTAATTTGGGCCCACTGGTCTCAAAACTTTTTTTTTTAAAGATTTGTTTATTTATTTCTTTGTCAGACAGAGAGAGCAAGCGAGCACCCAACAGGGCGAGCAGCAGGCAGAAGGAGAAGCAGACTCCCCCCAGAGCAAGGAGCCCAATGCGGGACTCGATCCAAGGACTCTGGGATCATGACCAGAGTCGAAGGCAGATGCTTAACCGACTGAACCATCCAGGCATCCCTGGTCTCAAAACTTAAGTATGCTGTGGGCATCAATCAATATTTTATTCATAGAGACTGCAAAATGTCTGTAAATCCAGGAAGTAAATTACATGGAGGTTAAGAATGGTTTATTTTTATCTACACATGGAACTACTCAAGACAAAACTATACTTTTCTATGATATTATTATTAATATAGCCACTTTACACCTAAGATTACACCTAAGATGATAAATCACTTCCTTAATATAACAAAGAGGAAACACTTACTATGTACTAACTTTCAGGCTCCGTGACTTAAAAAGACAATTGTACTTGGGGCACCTGGGTGGCTCAGTGGGTTAAGCCTCTGCCTTCGGCTCGGGTCATGATCTCAGGGTCCTGGGATCGAGCCCCGCATCGGGCTCTCTGCTTAGCAGGGAGCCTGCTTCTCCCTCTCTCTGCCTGCCTCTCTGCCTACTTGTGATCTCTCTATCTGTCAAATAAATGAATAAAATCTTTAAAAAAAAAAAAAGACAATTGTACTTAATCCTCATGGAAAGTCTGAGAGGTAGTTATTATCCATATTTTACAAATGATAATTCTGAGGCTCAAATAAGTGATTTTTCTCAAGATTACTAATCATTCTCCCTTTTCCTTTGGATAATATAGTACTATGCTGCAGCCAGCCTTGGAGGATTCTTAATACTACAAAAGCCCTATGGATTAGGAGGAAAACTCATTATGTTATGTATGTCGTTATGTCATTATGGCATTATTATGTCATTATTTCATAATAACAAAAAGTTTAAAATTAAATTTTAAGGAATTGAAGTTCCTTAAATATATAAATATATGTTTATATATACATATAAGTTATATATATTGTAAATATATATATGTATGTATTAATATATAATCAAAAGATATTAGTTTGAAAGAATACAAATTCCAGAGCAAGTAGTTCTCATTCCTGGCAGTGTATCAGATTTCCAGCTCTACTGCAAATTTACTAATCCCAAATTGCCTGAGAAGCAGCCTGGGTAGATATCCTTTTTTGTTTTGTTGTTGTAGATGTGCCACAGGAATTTCTGAGGCACAGTTGAGAATTAAGACATCTCCTTTCAAGTCAGTTCATATGCCAGCTCCACCAGAACTTGCTGTGACCTGAGGAGAATTATTACACCTCTCCAATTTCTTGTCTATAAAGTACAGATACTAGTTTAGCTTGCAGAGCTGTGGTGAGAATTAAAACTACTGAGAGTGTACTCCCCAAATGGTACCCACCCATTATCATTATTTAACTAGTATATTCATTACTTTAACAAGAACTAAAGATACATTATAGTATGTCTACTATAAGGTAAGAAAACAACTTGGACTGTATTAGAGCACTAAACAAGCATGTCATAGGTGCAAATATTCATATCTTCTCATTTTTTAAATTTTTTTTAAAGATTTTATTTATTTATTTGACAGAGATCACAAGTCAGCAGAGAGGCAGGCAGAGAGAGAGAGGAGGAAGAAAGCTCTCCACGGAGCAGAGAGCCTGATGCTGGGCTCGATCCCAGGACCCTGGGATCATGACCTGAGCCGAAGGCAGAGAGGCCTTAACCCACTGAGCCACCCAGGTGCCCCATATCTTCTCATATTTTTCTAATTATTATTGCTTCTTGCATATATGGTTCTTCCTAATATTGTTATTACAGAGTTAGCAGTTTCATTAGACAATAGACAAACACTGTAACAAAGTTCTGCTTTGTAAATTATTCCTGTTGCAGCTACATACAAAATGAAGAAAACCCAGAAGAGGTTATAACTGAACAATTCTACAAAGATATTTGTTAAAGAAATATTGATTATTATGATGCCTGCTCCTTTATATATGCATTAGTCAACTGTAAGACAAAGCCAAATTGTAAGGCTCCACTATTTCTTGGTGTAAACATATTTTACCTTTTAATTCTGAACACCAATGTACTCTTCTAAAAATAGTGCTATCTTGCTATCATAGATACTTTTAGTCTCCATTTTTTTTTACTGCTTGCCCATCAAGAGCTAGGTTACCTACCTAATCCTACTAGTCAACTTTGTCTCTGAAATAAACCAGTTAATTTATATGGCCCATAACACAGGCCACATACCTTCTACACAGCTACTTAGGGCTCTTATCCAGAAAAACACCATCATAATGCCCACAGAAGAGCTGCAGAAGACAAGCCTAGAACAGGTTGAGAGCAAAGTCTTTGAATGCAAATCTTTGAATTTAGACATCCTCTAAGTAAGCAACTGGGAAGACAGAAATATTTAAGGAAAAAAATAGTATGATGAAACTAGCAATTACTTAAGAATAACCAGGAAGAGACAGGTGGGACAGATAAGCAGAAACAAGGACCAAGACCAGTCAAGCCTTTTTTTAATATTGTGTCATTAACTTCAAATTCAAAATAAACATTCATCCAATTGTCTAAATGGGGTTTTTGTTTTGTTTTTGGAAAATGAGGAAGAAAGGAGGAATTAGGAGGCTTTTAAGTACATCAATATTGTCACAGTAGTCAAGATTTATTAAACACTTAATATGTGACAAATACCATATATATATTAGCTTACAAGAGTACCTCTTCTATAGGCTCTGTTGTTTACCAAAGAGGAAACTGAGGTACAACAAGGCTAAATAATTTGCTCAAGGCCATTCAGCTAGTTAGTAAAGCTGGGGTTTGAACCCAGGCAGTCTAACTCCAGTACACACATATATATGTGAATACAAGCATTTACATATGAATCACCAAGCCATGCTGCACAAAAAAAGAGCCAATTTTCACATGTTGAAAGAGGACTTTAGGGACACCTGAGTGGCTCAGTCAGTTAAGCCTCTGCCTTCAGCTCAGGTCAGGATCTCAGGGTCCTAGAACTGAGTCCTGCATCAGGCTTCTTGCTCAGCGGGGAGCCTTCTCCCTCTGCCTGCTCTGCCTGCTCTGCCTGCTCCTGCTTGCTCACTTTCATTCTGTCTGAAAAATAAATTTTAAAAATCTTAAAAAGAAAATTCAATAGAGAAAGAAAATCTTTTCAACAAATGGTCTTGGATAACTAGATATCTACATGAGAAAGAATGAATTTGGACCCCTATCTCACACTACATAAAAAATATTAGCTCAAAACAGAGATCTAAATTCAAGAGCTAATACTATAAAACTCTCACAAGAAAACATACATCTTTGTGACCTCAGATAAGGTTGTGACTTCTTAGATATAACCCCAAAAATATAAACCACAAAAACAAAAATAAATTAGATTTATTAACATGAAAAGCATTTTGTGCTTCAAAGGACATCATCAAGAAAGTGAAAAAAACAATCCACAGAATAGGAGAAAATATCTGTAAATCATATATCCAATAAGGATTTAATATTCAGAATATATAAAGGGCTTTTACATCTCAGTAACAAAAAAAATCCAGTTTAAAAATGGAGAAAGGATATGAATAGATATTTCTCAAAAGAAGATACACAAATAGCTAAAATATACATGAAACGATGCTCAACATCATTAATCACAGGGAAATGCAAATCAAAGCCACAGTGAAATACTATCTCACCTCCTCTACTATGATTATAAAAGATAAGACAAGAGTTTGTAAGGATGTGAAGAAATGAGAACTCTCAATTAGTTGGTAGGACTATAAAGTAGTACAACCACTTTGGAAAATAATTGGCAATTCCTCTATGTTAAACACAGAGTAACCATATGACTCAGCAATTCTACTCTGAGGAATATAAATAAGACAAATGAAAATATACATACACACAAAACTTCTACACAAATGGTCACAGCATTATTCCTCCTAGCCAAAAAAGAAGAAAACTCAAATGTCTAGTAACTGTTGGATAAATAATATGCAGTGTATTTATACAAAAAACTATTCAACCATAAAAAGAAAAGAACCACTAAAAGTATGATAAATCTTAAGGACACTATGCTACCTAAAGGGGCCAATCATAAAAGACTACATATTAAATAATTCCATTTATATATGAAATGTCCACTGTAGATGAATCCATAGAAATAGAAAGTAAATAAGTGGTTGTGAAAGACTGGGTGGAAAGGGTGAAGCAGAGTAAACAGGTATGGGTTTTTTTTACTGGGGTAAAGAAAATATTCAGAAGTTCAGAATGCTGATGATTGCATAACTCAATGGATATAATGAAAAGCCCTGAACCATACACTTTAAAAGGGTAAATTTTATGGTATTTAAAAGTACCTCAGTAAAACTGTTATTTAAAAAAAAAAAGAAGAATCAGCTTGTATGAATGATGAATGATAATACAAATAAGGAAAAACAAAAGACAGAATTTAAGGCCAAAAATGACTGTAATTATTAATGGAACAAATTAAACATTATATTCTTAAATACAGTTTTAAAAATCCCTTATATCTAGGATTAAAAATATGTCACAAGCAATGAATTTAACTATTTAGCAACTTAACTGAAATGCAGCATAGTAAGAGGTTAAAAAAAAATCACACTACAGTTTAGTATTTTTGCAATTAAGCTCCTTATTTCCTTCTGTCTTACACTCAATTTTTAAGTATTTTTATTTCATTCAAGATTTAAACACAGGAAGTATTTAATAGATGATACACAACAGATAAAACCATTTATAAGCTTTTAAAATTCCATGAATCTATAAGCTCAGCCTCTTCCTTTTACCTTCCAATCACATGTTAGGCTGATACTACAATCACAGCAATAGTTCCTCTGTTTATTCTGCCCCTGGATTTCTACCATACTGTCAGCAAAGTAGCATAAAAAAATAGTCAAAGAAGCAGGCAAGGGGACCCCAGCCAGGGGACCCCAGCCAGTGGTTAAGTTCTGAGAGTACACTTTCTAAGCAAATTTTCACAGTTCTCACTACCACTGTGTATTGCGCGCATATTTTGGCAACCTCTGATTTTATGAAAAATGAGATAATATCAAGACAGTATATATTTAATAAATTATTAAGATTTTTAAGGATCATATATATTCTCAGAGAATCTGTTCATCAATTCCTGTCAACAAAAAAAAGGGCAAAGAAAGTACTGCCATTATTCCAACCTATACAGAAGTGACACATCAATTTTCCAAACTAGGAATGGAAGACTGGAATACATATAAAATGGAAAGCAACTGGAGAACTTTGAAATGCTGTGCAGTTTCTAAAAATACATTTATATTCTACAAAGTTTAAAGATGAGAATATAGATAATTGAACTTTTCATGAACTCATAAGGATAATAAATTATCCTACAGTATTATACATTTAATTATATAATATTGTGTAAAAGGAACTTTCATTGAACATATATTCAGCTAGCAAACCAAGAATGACTTTGAAGGGTAAACTGTTCCTCCCTGATTAAAATTATCCATCATAAACCCTAATGATTTCCACTAACGTGTTACCATTTATTTTAGTGCATTCTTACACTTTTAGCAAGCAGAGTAATTCACATCTCTACTAAGGCTTCAAGGTCCTGCTACTCTCAACCGGCTTAATACCCTGAATAAAAGCTCAGTGGATTTTTATTTTTAATGGCTTAAGTCTTGAAGAAACTTAATCGTAACATGATCACTTTCAATAACAAAGTTAAAATCTAAAGACCACCATAATGTGGTCAAAGAATACTAATGAAAGCACTCTAGGGACGCCTGGGTGGCTCAGTTGGTTAAGCGGCTGCCTTTGGCTCAGGTCATGATCCCAGCATCCTGGGATCGAGTCCCACATCGGGCTCCTTGCTTGGCAGGGAGCCTGCTTCTCCCTCTGCCTGCCACTCTGTCTGCCTGTGCTCGCTCCCGCTCTCTCTGACAAATAAATAAATAAAATCTTAAAAAAAAAAAAAGGCACTCTAAAAATGAAGAGGAGCTTTAGCATCAGACCAACTCCACCATTTAGTGTGAACATAAACAACAATCATTGAGCAGCTAAGAGATTTTATTTCTGTTATTTCACATTATAAGAAATGTGACAGTCATAAAAAAAGATGCAATACATCATACATTTACCCGACTCAAAAAAAATGGAAATATTTCAAATGATCTGTGATAAATAAAACAACCTCTATGCGGCTGCAGCTTTTTCATCTAAGATTGCTTCACCTGCCTCCTCCACCTGATCAGTGTGACAACCACCTACATACAAGACTTCAGAGGTTGAAGACTCGAAGGGGAACCCAGTCATGAAGGGAGAGTGGGGAAACCTTAACACTTTAGTGAGTTTTGCCTCCAAGAGCTCCACCAGGTTCCCAAGCAAATATCTGAGAAAAATCCCCTCCTGCTTCCAGCAATGGGTGGGGAAAAGCAATGATTTTTAAATACACTGGAGCATTCTGTCCTTAACAAGACCTTCCCTCAGGAGAAACTAATGGAAGCCTAACCAGCTGGGGGTTTATCAGAGCTGAACTGATGAGGCGGAAGGAAAATACCCAACTCCAACCCACTCTAGCCATCCTAACTTACCTGGGGGAGGGCGCTGGTGGTGACTAAGAATCACTTGTGAGTTTCACAGGTCAGAAGCTCAGGCTCACTAAAAGACTAAGACCTAATCATAGGACAACAGAATGCTTCTCCTCCCCTCATACCTTACCACCAAAAATGAATCTAGATACAAATCTTGCACTATTCACAAAAAATTAGCTCAGAATTAATCACAGACCTAAATGTGAAATGCAAAACTATAAAACTCCTAGAAGATAACATAGGAAAAAACTTAGATGATCTTGGGTATGACAATGACTTTTTAGGTACAACACCAAAAGCACAATCCCTGAAAAAAAAATTGATAAGCTGGACTCTTTTAAAATTAAAGCCTTGTGCTCTGTAAAACACAAGGTCAAGAGAATGAGAACACAGGCCACAGACTTGGAGAAAATATTTAGAAGACTGAGATCCAAAACATACAAAGAACTCTTAAAACTCAACAAGAAGAAAATGAACAACCCAACTAAAAAATGGGTCAAAGACAATTAACAGGCACCTCACCAAAGACCTACAAATAGCAAACAAGCATATGAAAAGATGCTGTATAACATATGTCATCAGAGAAACGCAAACTAAAACAAGGAGTTACTGCTACAAACTTAACAAAATAGCCAATATCCAGAACTGACAATATCAAATGCTGATAAAAATGGAAGTCAAGAGAACTCCTGTTCACTGCTGGTGTGAATGCAAAATGGCACAGCTACTCTGGATGACAGTCTGGTAGTTTCTTATAAAACCAAACATACTCTTATCATTCAAACAATCTAGTTAGTAACCGCACTTGTTGGTATTTACCCAAAAGAGCTAAAAGCTTATATCCACACAAAAACCCACACAGGGATATTTGTAGCTGCTTCATTCATAATTGCCAAAACTTGCAAGGAACCAATCTGCCCTTCAGTAGGTGAAAGGATAACTAAACTGTAGTCATCCAGGCAATGAAATATTCCTCAGAATTGAAAAGAAATGAACTATCAGCCATGAAAAGACACAGATCAAAAGTTAGTAAGTGAAAGAAGTGAATGTGAAAGGGCAACAAACTGTATGATTCCAACTACAGGGACATTCTGGAAAAGACAAAATTCGGGAGATAATAAGAAGATAATTGGTTACCAGCAGTTGGGGATTGCGGGGCAAGAAGAGATGAATAGGTGGAACACAGAGGATTTTAGGCAATGAAACTATACTGTATGATACTGTATGGTGGATACAGGTCATATATTTGCCAAAACCTGTAGTATGCATAACAGCCAAGAGTGAGCCTTAATATAAACCATGGACTTTGGATGATAACGTGTCTGTGTAGGTTATTCAGTTATAACAAATGTCCCACTCTGGTGGAGGATGTTGATAATGGAGGGGGTATGCTGAGCACAGACAGGGAAATGTGGGAAATCTCTGTACCTTCTGCTGAGCCCAAATACTGCTCAGAAAATAATCTATTTTAAAAATTAATATATTAATAAATGAAGTTAGCTACATCTTCATGATTATAAGGGTGGACATAATTTTACTGCTGACTCACAATTTTAACATTCTGCTAGTCTACTATTTAAACAAAACTAAAATGTTTACTATTTCTGCAGTAAAAATTTAATAAAATGCTAAAAGTAACTATGAAAGATGCATAGATCAACATTAAACCTTCCTTAATGCAACATAACTATTTATAATAAACTTCCAATGGTATTTGAAAATTATGTCAGTTAACTGCTTCCTTTTCATGTGAATGAAAGGAATATCAAAACAAACAAGTAACTGCCACATCCAGACTAACTCATAGTATTCACTGAGTTAAAATAGGCCTCTAGTTACCTCTTCCACTATTATTTTCAGTAAGAATTTTTTATTATTGGTAAACTAATTAGAGTTGTTGAAAAATATTCATTCTTACTATTTCTTGTTTTGGAGTTAGGATTGTCTCTAAAGGAGTCAGAGTGAATTATATTTATTAACACAGGCAATTATTTAGAATAGCTTTTGATATATAAATATACTTTGAAACGAATCACTTGCTCACTCTACAAGAAATACAGGCATACACAGTGGTCTGGGTTAGAGAAACAAGAAACAATGTGCATTCTGACATTTCAGGTAAAAACAGTCTTTTATCCCAGCATCCATTCTCAGATGCTTAATGGCTAAGTTCTTTTCTCAAGTATGGCAAAGTGAATTTTAAAAGAAAAATACAACCTATTATGAAAAATACAGCACAGAGACTGAATAGATGGAAGAGTCTGCTCCACTTTTTCTCCTTTTCAAAAGACAAAAAGAAAAAAAAATACACAAAAGGAAAGCAATTTAGCAGAAAGTACTGCAATAGCTGATGTCACTAGATTTATAGTCACCTCTGGCAGAGTACTGCTGTGAAAAAGCAGAGGTACTGCTCTTACAAGAAAAGATTATGTACTTTCAAGAAAGGATAAGATTAATCACTCCTCAATAGACAACCTCACCAAAAAAATTTCAAAAATTCTAGATAGCACTTACTGAAAGGGAAACACAAATAAAACTTAAACTAGGGATATACAAAATCCCTACTTTAAAATTTTTAAAAATCTCATTATTTAAACAGGAACTACCATATAATTTCTAAGACTATACATTTTACAAATAACATGCTAAGCTAACCTTAATTTTCAAATGAAGAATTATAAGACCAAAAATTTAGCTACTTTTTAGTTAAAGCCCCTTTGTATTTTCCATTCTAAGGGAATCTAAGTTACTCTAGAACAGCATTCATTTTTAATATTATTTATTATTTAAAGTGGGCTCCACACCCAACGTGGGCTTGAACTCACAACCCTGAGATCAAGAGTCATGCAATACCGACTGAGCCAGCCAGGAGCCCCTCAACATTCATTTTTAAATCACAGCACCAGTAAAGAAATATGCTCAGCATGTCTTCATTTATTTGTCTTAGGCAACAACTTCCAAAAGGACTTACACCAGTTAGAGAAACGGAATCAAGTAGAAGTTAGCCTAATTTATTGAATAAAATACTCATACTTATTGCTACTTGAAAATGATGTAGTGAGCAACTACAAAAATTTTTCAAAAAGCAGATCTGATTTCAGTTTCCAATTAAAGTACCACACATTCTTCCCCAGGGACATGTAATATATCCAACTCTAAAGAAGGTAACCATGCACCTGAATTTGCTTCTAGGAACTTTATGAGTTTTTGTTTTTTTTTTTAATACATTATTTTGTAGGTTGTTTTCTTTCACAAACGAAAATTGGTTATTTTTTTTAATCAAAATTTGCAGACAACTACAAAATTGCAATATTTTAGTAAAATGCTTATGTTCACTTTTATCTTTAAAAGTTCTCTATCTATGAGAGCCTAAGTGGCTCAATCGGTTAAGCATCTGCCTTGAGCTCAGGTCATGATCCCAGGGTCTTGGGATCCAGAGCCCCAAGTTATTAGGCTCCAGGCTTGACAGGGAGCCTGCTTCTCCCTTTCCTTCCACCCCTCCCCTCTGGCTTGTGCACTCTCTCACTCTCTCTCTCTCAAATACATAAATAAAATCTTTTAAAAAAAATAAAAGTATCTATATAAATGTATCTAATTTCTATATAATATTAATGAAAATATTAAAAGCTACAAATGCAAACATTTTTAAGTAAAATTAGGTAGTAAACATCTCAAACAAGCTGAATACTTTATTAACAGAAGTGATTACTGAACTGCCCCTGAAAGATACCTAATTAAGCATCTTCATTATCCTATTAACCCCACCCAAAAAAAAGCCTCTTCCTTAGGACCAAAAAATATTTACAGAAGTATTTTAACCTGATATACAGAAGTACTATATATCATTTAGAATTACTAATTTTTTCTTAAACCATTTTCCATTTATGACTAAAAGGCTAAATTTAAACTAAGTTTCACAAATTATACTTGCATTAACTACAAAAATGCCTGTAGTGGTTCCTTCCTGAGCATTCCTCGCCACTATGGATTTAAAAGCAAGGCAGCCTGATGAATTAGAACAGGGATTTTAGGGGCTCCTGGGTGGTTCAGTAGGTTAAAGCCTCTGCCTTCAGCTCAGGTCATGATCTCAAGGTCCTGGGATGGAGCCCCAAATCCAGCTCTCTGCTCAGCAGGAGCCTGCTTCCTCCTCTCTCTTTGCTTGCCTCTCTGCCTACTTCTGATCTTTGTCTGTCAAATAAATAAATAAAAGCTTAAAAAAAGTAAAATAAAATAAAACAGGGATTTTAAATTGGCAAACTTTAGCTTGTGGGCCAAATCCAGTTCGTTGCTGTTTTTGTAAATAAAGTTTTATTAAAACACATTTATACTCCTCCCTACACATATTGTCTATGGATGATTTTATGCTACATTGGCAGAGTTGAGTAGTTATGTGAGAAACTAAAAAGCTAATTTATTTACTATCTAGCCCTGACTCCTAGATCTTCATTATTTCAAATGCATGCAAGAGCACACACACCCATCTTCTATATGATATTTAGTAGAGAACATATTAAGTTAATCATTTAAGAATGTGTGTTCCTGGGGCACCAGGGGTAGCTCAGTCTGTTGAGCAGCTACTCTCTGGTGCTGATCTCAGAGTCCTAAGATCAAGCCTCCTGTGGTGCTCCACACTCAGTGGGGAGTCTGCTTCAGAATTCTCTCTCTCCCTCTGCTTCTTCTCCCTCTTCTAGAATAGATAAATCTAAAAAAAAAAAAAAAAAAAAAAAAAGACTGTGTTCCTTCTGTTGTGCTATTTTTTTTATTCTGTTGTGATTTTAGAATTATATACCAACTACTGTCCAGTTTCTGGACTCTTGATTAAGCAAAGGATACTGGTTGATTGTTTTGCACCACTTTAAACTCACCGTACCTTCTTATTTGTGGTAATATTTCTGACAGTTTGTTTTAAAAGAAAATACCACTCAATATTATAGCTATAATTTCAAATTATAATTCTGGCTATCTAAAAATGTCTACATATTACTTATAAAGAAGGGTAGTGTGGAAATGCTGAATTAAAAGAAAGATGACTACATGGGTGGAACTGGGGATGGAATTAAATCAAATACATAATCGCAAAGGCACTGACCTTTAAAGGTAAGAATTACTTTAACAGGGAAAAAAATATTCAAGATTGAAGGAATCACTAAACAAATGGCCCTCTGTGGAACAGGAAGTAGTAAGAAGTAAACTGTGTCAACAATTCTTTCCCCTACTTATCCTCCACAGCCAAAAAAGAAAAAGTTACGCAGTAAACAAACTAGTGTCCAAAATTTCTTTAAAATGAAACACGAGAGTAAGAGATTCAAGCAACTGGGATTACTAAATCCAAAAGTGGGTAACTATATTAGTAAAAAGCATTCAAACATAAAAGGTGATACATAGTAAAATGCCCTTTTCCATGTATTATTCTGTTACATTCTCAACAGATCTGTTTAGGTCAAACTAAAAACACTTCATTATCTGTAATCCCAAGACACTGTACACCTTCTAATGATGATACAATGCCAAATCACTGTAGGAAGTTCTCATGTATACATTATAAAACAAAACAATACTGAAACTCATTGTTAATTTTCTTCTTATAAATAATGTGTCACTTCCAACACATTAAGTTAAAGCCCAACAAAAACAACCAAAGCTTACCTTTCATTTAGTGATACCCCTACAGTCCAGTTATCTACATGTACATTACTAGTTTCTACTCCAAGTAACTAAACAATTACCAAATTTAGCACTCAACTTACATACCAGCAATTCAATAGTCTCTATATTAAATCTCTTATATAAAAATTAATAAAATCATGTGACTAGGAACTGTGAAAATTAGTAATGGGAAACCTCACTAAAATAGAAGTTGGGAGGTTTTGGCAGGGGAGTTCTCACGCCCCTACAGCTTGTGGTTAGTTGCAGAGCTAACAGGAAGAGACGGACTTGATCATGCAGTGGATACTACTCTATTACTCCAGCCAGAGGAGGCGACACTTTCCTCATCACCTCCCCAGGCAACAGCTACACCAATGAGAAGCCACCACACTTTGAACTCCTGGTTTACTCCAATGGACTGATACTTCCTAACTGCCTTCCCAACTTACCCCATTTCTCCTTAAAAAAGGGTCCTATCCTTTGTTCCCTGCACTCGCCTAAGAGCTTTTCAGCAGCTGGTTGGTTCCAGGTTGCAATTCTCTTTCATTTTCTAATAAGCCCATCTGCTACTGGTAAAAATTGAGTTTTACTTTATTAATTTTGTGTAATTTCATTTTGATTTTATATCCTTACTATTTACACCCAAGAAAGGAAAGAAAGTAAACTCAGTTAACAGTATTTTTAAAATACCCGTGTTTCCTATGTCATAATGAGACCTTATCTGTTATACAATAAAAATGCAATAACCTAGTATCTTAAGTATTCAACGTGAGTTGTATTTCAACAATGAAAAAAGTGCATGTTTTTCATATACTTTTTCCTGCTCCCTTTTGTAAACAAATGTTTACATTTGTGTATCTACAGACTTGGAGTTTGAATGCAATCAATGGATACAAAGTAAAGGGCCCTACATTGAGACGGAGTCCAATACTTTATTCTCCTTAACAGGTACTCAGAACAATCAATCAGAAGATGGTTCTAGACAGAAGTGACTCAGAGCATTCCCAAATCTTCCACAGAAAAAGAAACTCTAAGATCCTAGAGCTGGAAAGACTCCAGATATCACGCATCCCAATTTCCTCACTGTACAGAAAAGGAGACTGGAGCCCAGACTAAATTTTAGCTAGCTTAACCAAAATTAGTTTGAAGACTGAACACAAATCTTCTAAAGATAAAATGATCCTTTGAAAATTCCTTTACCTTTTCCCTTCAGGACGGCAAAGTCAGGTTATGATTTTAAAGGTAAATGATACTAAAAAACAAATGAAAAACAGAATACCAAACAAAAATCCATCTACTTACGGCAGAAAGGCTTATTACTAAGCAGACTTGATTCCCTACTAATTTTCAATTCCATTCAGATTCTATCATACCTTGTTCCCCTCAAAAAGAAATTCACTGCAAAGTAACTGCTTCTAGGCAGGCATCGTTTCTAAAGTAAAAGTGCCTATTCCTCCTGCTGCAGTAGTTCATGCTGAGAATCACAACCTACTGCTGACACAGTACTCATTCTTCCTTTTATACAAAGTCCTCTTTAATAAAGAGCTAAGAGTTGAGAAGTAAAAGTATTTCAAAGTCCTTGTTTCTCCTCTGGAGCTGGAATTCCAAATGCCTAGAATTCTTCCATGGACAAAAATGATGGCAACGGAGAAGAGGAGATAAAAATCTGGTTTAATTCTAGCTAAATTTCACTCTGAACTAATCTGAACAAAAATCAGATTTCTAAATTTTTCCAATACTGTAATTGTTTTACAAAATAAAACTACTAAGCAGCAAGTCAAACATTCTAATGCTATCCTACAAGTGTAAAATTACTAAACATTTACTGCCTACTATGCACAAGAAACTTTCACATAGATTATCCCATTATGTCTCAATAGAAATTTTGCAACCTTGTGACTGAGGAGAACAGGGCCACTTCAATGACTCAAAGAAAAAAAGAACAGTACTTTTTCAAGATTTTTAAAAAATGACTGCATTAGCTATAAAAATAAATGAAATTAAGGTATTCTTAAATAGTTCCTGACACCTAGCTGCCTCTCAACAAGTATCTGCTGAAATGAAGTAATGAAGGACCTGAATATTAAAACTACAAAAAAACTTTCAAAATATCATATATTGAGTATTCACCAAACCATCTCTGCATGGCCTTAAAAGCTACACATATGCATTACTGCATTTAATCATGATGCTAACCTCATGACCTCAGTAGGATTGTTATCCTATTTAACGGGTGAACAACCTGGGCTAAGTCCAGTGGAACACCTGGAACTATGTGAGGCTAAGCTGCCATACTGACAGCAGGGGCAACCCTGGCATTTAGTACGTAGAAGCCAGGGATATTAAATGGCTTGCAATGTGCTGGATAAACCCACTGAATTATCCAGTCCAAAATGCTACCACTACTGAGAGACACTAATCAAGATAACTCGGGTTAACATTCAAGATTCTCCATCAACTGGCTCCTATTTCTGTCTCCAACTCAATTAGCATCACTATTCCAAACTGTCTCTTTAGTACTCCTCTTAACTATCATAATCCACTTTTCTACTGTTGCCCATACTCTTTGCCTAGAATAATTTTCCCAGTCCCTCTTCCCTATTACTCTATGTGACCCCCATCTACTAATGTGGCATCAAATGTAATAACTTTACCTGCAATCTGACTTTGCAGAATATCAGTAAAGTCCTAAATAATACTCTAAATTCAATTGTTTAACTAGTTTGGCCTTTTAGTTAGGGCTGGAAACTTTCTGAAGCATCATGTTCTCCATTTTTTTTTGAATACTCACCTAGAACAATATACAGCCACTGGGAATTACAGAATTGTTTCTTGAAGAATACAGCACCTTCATTTTAAAAGGGGGGTAAAAAAAAAACACATTGACAGACACCTCAATTCCTTAGTGTCAAGAAAAGAACCAGAATTCAGGCCACAGTTTATAACCTTAATAAGTGTTGGTTAAATGAACTCCAGCATACAAAAATCAACTTGTGAGCCTGCACTCAACAACATTACATTCCACTACAGTTTAGAGGACAATCTATGCCTTAAAATATATGAAAAAAAAACCAATCCAAGCCTTATCAGAGATTGCCTATTTTACTGTATCTTCCACAAGTTAAGAAGACAATAAATGAAGTTCTTAAATAATGCTGATAATTATAAAAATTCATATAATTTTTTAAAAACTCGATAAATTTGAAGTTTCATTTTTCTGCTTAGTCCTTGAAATAGTCACACACAAAATGACACATAAAATCATTGTATTCAGACAAAAATACATTACAAAGGCCAGGGTACCTCATGGTTACAGTAATTCAAAATTATACTGGTAACCAGGAGTCTAGATAAGGACAACAATAACATTACTAGAAATGCCTTCATTCTTCAGTAAAACCCTTCTTCCCTTCCCAGATATTGATATGATAATAGATAATTAGAAATTTTATCCCAATAATTTTCAACCCAGATTAATCATAAAAATCAAATCATACCTACTTCTACATGACAAAAAAAAGAAAATTAAGATAATTAAATCCTATCACTGCTATATGACTTAGTATATAAAATTATATTTTCCTGCTTCCTATCAGTAAATGCATTCCAACCTCACATTCTTTTCAGAAACCAAGAAGAATGAACACAAAGCATGTTTATAGTAACATTCACTAGCTATATATTAATGCAAGAGACATATTAAATATATCTTGCCTCATTACTAGTTAGAAAATTATTTAAAAATTCAGATTTTCACTAATTCTTATCTGTAAACATTAGGTATCAGCTGTAACTTTCTCATTTAGTTTTTTTATACCTCAAAGTAGATTAATTTAGTATAGTCCAACATTCAGGAAGACATTCTATTAGTCAGATCAGACCTGTAACGCAAGTTTTAACAGCCCAATCCTACTTCTGAAAACATCTCCTAGTTTCTGCCCCACAATCAAAGGAAAGAAAACACTTTATCTACAAGTATATTTCTGCTCCAAGACACATTTTAGACAAATTTATTACAGGCTACAAGAGTCTAATGTGAGAGGAAAATAAAGGAGTGAAAGAAGTCAACTGAAACAGCAAAAAATATAAAAGAATAAGAGCAACAGAATATATGTGTAATAAGTCTGCATGGTAAGCCAGTAGAGCTTTGAAATTAGAAACTATTGATTTTAATTTAGCTTTGGAAATAACAAAGAACAGGAAAATACAGATCTTAAATTACATATGTGGAAATTAAGTAAAAATAAAAATTAAATAAAAATAAAAAGGTCTTAGTCATTTTCTATAAGTCAAAGCCACAATAAATAAAGCTCATAAGCTTATCTGATACTTAAACCTAACAGAAGAAATGACTAGCCGCTATCACTGGTAGGCAAACCAATTTATCACTCAATTAGCATTACTATTCCAAACTCTTTCACATAAATCTTATTAAAAAGTAGAAGCATATTTGGTAAATAGTTTTCCTGACTTCATTCTAAATACAGTAGGAGAGATTCTAAAATTAAAAAAAAAAAAAAGAGTACAACTGTAAACTATAATTACATGTTCACTTTCATTTAGTGTTTAGCTATTAAAACATATAAGCAAGTCATGTACAAGTGAGGATTTTGGACACCCGATCCTTGCTTTTATTTGGCAATTAGAATAAGGCCTATATTTTAATTCTGTTGCATCAACTTGCTAATTACTCAAATGCATTAAGGGTAACAGTCTTGTCTAAGGAAAACCTTTGGTTTTATAAAACTGGACTCATTGGTGGTACTTACTCATATTAAAAATAAAAAGGGCAGACTCGCTCTTAAAAAAAAGTGATATACTATTAGAAAATTGAGACTACACTGAGACAATAGCAAAAGTTGAACCCATTTAAAAGAAAAGCAGAATCTAAAAATAACTGATTTAACTCTTTTTTTTTTTCCTTTTCTTTTAATCCAGTGATGATATTTGGGGTGGGGGGGAAGGAGAACAATAACAACAAAAAAATCTGCTTTTAGTTCCAAACAGTCCATCTAGATCCAATAATGCACTATTCTTGTCACTATATGGAATTTTGCTGCATACCTAGTACCCACACTGACAAAATTAAAATTATTGTCCCATCTTCATGAGACTAAAATAGAAACCCTAAGCTAGAAGATAACAATCACTGGGTTTAGGAATAAAAACAACTAAACACTTGTAGCCAAAAATATTCTAGTCTCAAATACCTACATATTTGGGCAAGAGTAATTTAGACATACTCTTAGAAATTCACAGATTCATGGGCACCTGGGTGGCTCAGTGGGTTAAAGCCTCTGCCTTCGGCTCAGGTCATGATCTCAGGGTCCTGGGATCGAGTCCCGCATCGGGCTCTCTGCTCAAAAGGGAGCCTGCTTCCTCCTCTCTCTCTCTCTGCATACTTGTGACCTCTCTCTCTGTCAAATAAATAAATAAAATCTTTAAAAAAAAAGAAAGAAAGAAATTCACAGATTCAGATCTAGCCTGGTTAGATTTTACCATTTTAACAGGAATATCCACAGTCCTGGTATTTACTATGAATGTAGACTTCACTCAGTAATACATATCAACGGCCCATCTGAAAAGTTTTACAAGTATTTTGAAAGATAACACACTAATCTTAAGTGAAACTTGAGGCATATCCTGATACCATATACAGTACTTTAAAAGATTATAAGGAAAATCAAGGCATATGTTTAACTAAAATGCAGGTTCCCCTCCCCTATTCTCAGGAGCCAGATAAACCTAAAATGTGAGGGGTAAAGCTCCCTCCTTCTCTTTATTTTTTTGACAATAGTAATTCTATTGTGATCATATAGTGATTTTTTTTTAATTTACAAACACATTACTTCAATATGTAGAAACAGATATCCTAAAGATGAACAAAGCATTTGCTTTTAAAAGTCTTGCATTTAAGTTTAAAAATAAAGGTATTTTAGTTAAGGATGGTTAAATTTCACGATAAAAGCAAACAATTTTATTTCAAGTTCAATAGTATAAAAGTGAGAAGTATTCTCCACTGTTCAGACTAAAAAACTGAACAGGTATTTGGAAAAACTATGCTATGCTATGACAAAACTATTATGGTTCATGCAGAGTCAGGAAAAGTAATTCTCCTTATACTAATGCTTGAGTACAGCTAACTTAAAAGTTTTTACATACACATAACAAATGGAGGCTACAAAAGGGAAAGTATCAAGAGACTATACTTATCCATTTGCACTACTCTAACAAATTTTCTAAAACTTCTAGAAATATCAACTCTTCATAACTATTTATATAAACTTAATTAACAGGATTTGTCTTCTAATGTTTTTTTCTCAATGGGCAAGTCAGAAACAATGAAATCAAATTCAATCTCTAATTCATTAGAATGATAAATCATAAATTCAGTATCTACCAATGCCCAATATTTTTAAAAAGCAATTAAGGTGTGTCCTATACTATTGCTTTTAAACCTCATTCCAAGCCACATTCCATTCAAAATACCCTTATATCCCTAGTATATACAAGCAGACAGATTTCCCTTTGGAAACTTCTACCACCTTGCAAAGACAGTAGTTACTATAGCAAAACTTTAGAACTTTACATGGATCCATATTTAGCTACTGTAAACTTAGAGATGAGAAACACCCCAGCAACATATAGCCTGAATAGATGTATAATCAAGGGGAAAGCCAATACCGCATGATTTCACAGTATATATATCTATATATCTAACCATACCATTTCTTTGGAATTAAAACAGGAAAAGTAACTAATAGCAGTACAGAAGGACTGCAGAATACAGTAAAAGTTGGTTGCTGGGGGGAGTGGGGGAAGACTTAAATGAAAGGATACAGCCTTAAAGCACCAGTCTGAGTTCCAACTGCCAGGATCTTCTGTACAGGATCAAAGGCCAGGGCTGAAGGTTGATAGGGAAATCCATGGCGAACAGTCTAGGGATGGGTAAATGACATCACAGCAACGAAGGCAGCAAGCAGAATTCAAAAGCAGAAAAGTCAACAGAAGCATTAGCATCTAGAACCAATTATAAGTGATGCAGCATCCATACACATGCACTTACTGCCTTAAAAAAAAAAAACCTATAAATTTACATTAACAAAACTTATTCACATAGAACCTGAATTTTTTTAAAAAGTGTGTATATACATAAATATATATCTCTCCCAATTTCACATTTTAATTTCTACCTTTCCATAATACTGATATTCTATAGAAGAAAATTTCTTATTAACATTTTATACTATCATGTCTGAGACCAAAACATTAAAGTTAGTGATAGTCAAAAATTCTGGAAATTAATGTAAAAATACAATTCATGCTTTATTTCAAGTGTGATAACTTTGCTACTTTATGCAGATGCTAAATGACAAATACTGCTTTAAAAAAAAAAAAAAGCTGTCCTACAATAAGTTTTGTCAAAGATTTAGTAAGCCAATTATCAAACATCTATCCCCAAATTTTGCAACTGTAACAGAATGAAAATAAGTACATATATTTTTGCATTTTGCTATTAAACCCTTAATTTTAGGGCATTAGGGCAAAATTCGTATTTAGACATTTTTAAGAAGCTGATGTATAAACACATGGTATTTTATGGCAAGGATTAATATCAAGACAAATTTGTATTTCTCACTGAGTAGCCAGTGAATTAATTCGCTGCATCATTCTTTCCAAATTACAGACCGCTGTGGAAATGGTGCCATTAATGGGCAAAAATCACAGTACCAACTTTTAAATCAAACGTAGTGATAAAAGGACCCTGTGATTTCGTATTTTAAGCTTCCTACCACATTTTGAGGGAAAGGTGAGAAACAAATATCCAGTTGAACTGGTTTGGCTTTTTGATGAACAATATTCATTAGGCACCGTTTCCGAAGAAAACTTCGAAGTTGGTGAATTACATTAAAATGTTTGAATACGAAGGCTCTAAGGTTATTAAGAATACTAATTAAAAGTCAGTAAAATACGTTAGAAGCAACCTTGAAATGACTGCTGCAAGTGAAAAGGGTAAAGAAAAAAAAAAAAAGAAAACCAAAAGGAGTAAGATGATGTCAATCTCCAAAATAACCCACTAAGCAAATGTTTGCTTGAGGAGGAGCGAGCCTTTCATTCGAGGTATAATTATTACTGGCGTTCTATTCCCTCGCACTCCCACGAAAAAAAGCCGGAGCCGCCCCCTAAAACGACCCCAATTTTAGCCGGGCCGCGCGCTCCGTTCACCTTGCAGAGCTGAAAGTGCTCGGACTGGAGCGTTTCTTGGATCTCGGGCTCCCGGTTCCCAGCCGGGTGCTGCTGTTGCTGCTGCTGCTGCGAGGCCGAGGACGAGCCGGCGGTCAGGCCGTCCAGCACCTTCCTGATGTTGAATTTCCTCATGGTCTCGGCGGAGCTCCCCCGCAACCCGCGAGGGGAGGCAAGGGGCGTCCCCCGGCGCGGGAAACGAGCCTGGGCCGAGGGCAGCTTCCACCGAGGACTCGGAGGAGTGGGGCAGAGTGGGAGTGTGAGGGTAAGGAGGCAGCTGGGGAGAAGCACAAGATAATCCAAACAGGAAATACTGCGACGACGAGAGAGCAGCGGCCACCAGAACCCCGGACGGCGACCCCTCTTCTTCCGAGGCCGCCGCCGCTCGCCGCGGCAGCTGTGGCGCCGCTTCAGCCACCGCCGCCGCCGCCTCGCTCCGCGGCCCGGCGGCACAGCAGTGGCAGCGGCGCCCGGAGCCCGCACTGCCCAGCCTCACCTGGCCGCGGGCTGACTCTGCGCCGCGCCGCCGCCCCGGCTCGCCCCCGCCGCCACCGCCGCGTCCATGGCCCGCGGCCCCGCCGCTCGTCGCCCGCCCCGGCCCCGCAGTCCCTCGGCGCTTCCTCCCGCTCCTGCGCTTCCTCCTCCTCCTCCCGGGGGTCGCTGGCCCTCGGTCCACGGCAGCCGCTCGGCCTCCCCGCGGCTCAGCGCCTCTGCCCGACCGGCATCACACGCTGGGCGCCCGGGGTGGGTCCCCGCGCTCTCCGCCTCGCTCCTCCGCCGCCGGACCAGCCCGCCCTCGCTCCTTCAGAGCTCCAGCTGCCTTCCTCAGGCGCCGCCGCCGCCGCCGCCCAGGCTCCCGCCCCACCGCTCCCTCTCGCCTGACAGGGCGCCTCGGCACACGACACCAACGCCCGCCCCGAGCAGCCGCGGCACCCGCGGTTACAGCGCCGGCCCCGGCGGTGGCGGCAGCTGGGCCTCCGCGGAGCTGGGCTGCTGAGCATGCGCACGCGCTCCGCATCTACCCCCTCCCCCGTGTTGTCCCCCCTCCCGCTTTACACCCCCACCCCCACCCCCCGCCGCCGTGTGCCCCCTTCGCTGGAGTGGAGCTAGGGCTTAAATTACCCTCTGCGAAAATCCCAGACCATGGTTAAATTTCTCCCACCCCAATTGTCAGGCCAGAGTATGCAGCTGTTTCTCCGGCAGCTGAGATAGTAAAAATGTTGACTAACGAGCAGCAGGAAGCCTTTAAATTCGGCCGTTCAAGCGGGGGTTTATGCTCTCACCCTTTAGCGAGGTACACGCTCCTGGCTGCTGGCTGCAATATTGCTTTAGTGATGGGCTTTGTTTTGGATTGTTTTGGATCTGATTTTTGAAAAAGAGCTTCTAGACAACGGTTATGTCCGTGGTAAAGGGATGACAGATTTAGGTACTAGAAGAAGAAAGAAGATAACCCGGGGAGTCGGGGGGGGGGGGGCGTTATTTCTTGAATCTGTTACTGTTGGTCACATTAAAGCGTGGCCATGGCAGGTAGCTGCTGGAATGGAATAGGGTGCCAGAGAGGAGCCGGTCCAAGGCTGGGTGTCTGCCCAGGCCAGTGACACCAGCCCTGGCTTCAGTCCGCACTCGGGTGGGTGGGGATGGAGGCGGGAGCAAAGGTGGAAGTAAATTCCGCACTGCCACTCATTTTCAGAACCTACAATCCGCCCTGTAATGCTGATTATCCAGTAAGTAATCCCCAAGAGCTTCTCTACTCTTGCGAGGGGAAGAGAGAGAAGGATGAAGTCTTTGCTCCGACTTTTCCGCTTCTTCACTGGCACAATCTCCCTTGGAGGTGTAGAGACAAATGTCTGGCTCAAGTTTGAAAAGGTAGAGATTCGTGCTTAGGGGGACACTCCCAGAGAGCGTGTTCAAGAAAGAAAGGTGAATGGGAAGCAAGAGGCATTTGATTGGAAAGGACGTAGTAACTGGGGAAAACGTAAGGAAGGATGAAAGCGCATAAAGACTAATTCTAATTCGTGGGGTGCGGGTGGGAATGGAGGACACTCTCTGTGGTTAATAACTTCGCCTCTGACTGTCCTGCGAAGAGGCAAGGAAGAGATAGGACCGGTTTCCTGAACCGAAATCAGAAGCGCCCGCCCTCTTCTTTGTGATTGGCCGCCTCCTACCCGTTCAGGGAAATTCTCGCCACGCTACTAGTTGACGTGACCGGCCTTTAAGAAATTCAGCAAACCATCTATGAGTGGGCTTAGGGATTTTGGGAAATGTAGTTCTCTCTGGAGCTTCCGCATCCAGCGACGATGCCTGACACTTGGAACCTGTAAAATTTTGTTGCTTACTATTTATTGAATCACTCAGTTAATCCACTGGGTACAACGGACAATAAGCTATATTGGGGAACTTCTTAAGCTATATCCAAGTGGCTCTAGAGCTTTTGTTTACTAATTTAGTTCTCTGAAACACATTTTGAGTTTGAGTCATTGTGCTAGGTTATGAAGACACAAAAAACGCAATACTTGGCTTTCGACAAGCTCACCACAGCCTAAAGGGGGCAAACCTTACATAAAAAGAAAGCGTACAACCATATGATGAGCCCACTGATGGAATCTTGCACAAGGACTAAAGAGATAATTTAGCCAGCCAGAGAAGACCTAGATGTAGTGATACACACCATAGTTGAATCCAGATGAATAGGAGTTGGCCAGGTGAAAACGAGGAAGGACATCAGAAGGTAGGTGGGGAGGTTATCGAAAGTACCTAGAGAGCTTTTTAAAAAATGCCAAAACCTCCATAGAAGAAAATTGCAAAAGAGATTATTTCCCCCACATTACTTTTTGATCCACCTTTTTATTTAATTTGGAATAAATTTATAAAACTCTTCAGAGAGGGGACAGCTTCTTGCTGAGAGGATTTGTGGTGCAGTGG
>ML109507.1:43359-54838 GCA_003697995.1 Taxidea taxus jeffersonii | reverse complement strand
GAATGTTTATAGCAGCAATGTCCACAATAGCCAAGTTATGGAAAGAACCTAGATGTCCATCAACAGATGAATGGATAAAGAAGAAGTGGTATATATATACAATGGAATACTATGCAGCCATCAAAAGAAATGAAATCTTACCATTTGCGATGACATGGATGGAACTAGAGCATATTATGCTTAGCGAAATAAGTCAACTGGAGAAAGACAACTATCACATGATCTCCCTGATATAAGGAAGTGGAGATGCAACGGGGGTGGGAGTTAAGGTGGTAGGAAAAGTAAAAATGAAACAAGATGGGATCGGGAGGGAGACAAACCAAAAGAGACTCTTAATGTCATAAAACAAACTGAGGGGGGTGGGGGGAAGAGGGGTTGGGAGAGGGTGGTGGGGTTGCATTATATGTTTAAATAAAGCTTAAATAAAAAAAAAATTTGGTTTCTCACATGTTAGTCTAAAATAAATAAATAAATAGATTAATATAAAAAATAAAACTATTAAAACTCTAAAGAAAAATATAGGTGAATATTTATATAATTTTAGGGCCAAGAAGACTCTCAACGCAAGACGGTATAAGAGAGGGAGAAGATATAAAGAAAAGGTGGAAAGATTGACTATAAAAATGTATTTATGGACATTGAACAAAGTTTATGTGATATTTGGTTAAGTGAAATGTATGTAGGTAGGACATTGCTAGCTGCTTTAGGGGCTAAAGTTATAAAGTTCCAGAAACTGTTTCTTTTGTGTATCTTTTTTTCTCCCAATCCTATTTAAGCTGAAATCAACTAAGATGAGTATCAATAGTAATCTTGTTTGCAGGACATGGCACAAGAATGATCTCTTCTTTCTCAATATCTGGGAAAATGAAGGAGATGAGGTGTTCAGAGAAGCTGTTCTGGATGAAAAGAGATTTAAGAGACATAACAATGAAATTTGATAACAAACACTTGAATGGATTCTCATGAGAAGAAAAGAGCTATAAAAGACATTTCCAGGGATGCCTGGGTGACTCAATTGGTTGAGCGACCAACTCTTGATTTCAGCTGCAGTTATGATCTCAGGATCCTGGGATCAAGCACCACGTCTCTGGGCTCTGCACTCCCCGAGGAGTCTGCTTGAAGATTCTCTCTCTCCCTCTGCCCCTCTTCCTGCTCTCACTCTCTCTCAAATAAATAAATAAATCTTTTTTTAAAAAAGATATTTCCAGGACCATAGGGAAATTTGAATGTGGATTAGATATGAGGAAATAATTGTTCATTTGGTAAGTGTGAATATGGTATTTAATTATGAAGGAAAATGTCTTTTTCTTTAAGATTTGTTTATTTGAAAGAGAAAGAGACAGCATGAGAAAGAGCACAGGCAGGGTAGAGGGGCAGAGGGAGAGGGAGAAGCAGGATCCTCACTGATCAGGGAGCCTGACATGGGGCTCGATCCCAGGACCCTGAGATCATGACCTAGGCCCAAGGCAGACCCTTAACTGACTGAGCCACCCAGGTGCCTGGAAAATGTCTTTTTAAAAAAAATAAATGCATACTGAAGTATTTAGGAGTAAAAGTCATAATGTATTCACTGATTTTTTTTTTTAAGGGAAAGTCTGATCCCCATTACTAGACTATCTTTCTCGTGTGTATGTGTGTGTGTGTGTTAGTATCTATTTCTCTATTGGGTTTTCACATCTGTTCATTCATTATGCCATGTATTCCTTAAATCTTTTAACATTTTTATAACAGTTATATTGCCATCTTTGGCTGTTAATTTCAACATTTGCATGATTTTTGTGTCTGTTTCTTTTCACTGCTTTTTTCCCCTGGCTATGGGTCATATTTACTTACACTTTCATATACTTAGTAATTTTTTACTCTGTGCTGGACATTGTGGGTTATGTTGCCTTCCTTCAAATACAGTTGAGTTTTGTTCTTACTTGGTGGCTCAGTTGATGCTGCTGAGGTTAATTAAGCTTTATTAGCAAGGGTCTAGAGTAGCCCTTATTCTTGGGATATATTAGCCCTAGTCCTAAGGCCTGTTCTTTCTGGACTCTCAATCAGATGCCCAAGTTGTTCAACAGGAGTTTCTTAACTCTGAAAGGTCAGAAGTCTAACAACGCAGTCTAACTGCATTGCAGCACCATGCAATCTGGAATCTTGGTTCAGCTCTCATGACCCAGCCTGTTCCCTGCCAAATCTCCCAGAATCTCATCTCATCTTGCAGCTCACTATTCAGTCAGACTCAAGGAAACTCCTCTACATGTTTTGGGGCTACTTTTCTGTGTTTCTCCCTTTTCTGTGGCACCATGTCCTCCAATTGCAACTGCTCCAGCAACCTTAGACTCTGATCTTTGTTCATTCTACCCAGTGAGACTACTCCTTTCTGTTTCGGCTCCTCGTCCCTGTGCTACAGTCTAGAAAGTGCACTCAGGTAGAATATAGACCCCATCTCATGAGTTGCCCATCTTTTAAAGATCACAGCCTTGCACTGTCCATCCAATTCCTGAAAGCAGCTAGTTCATATATACTGTCCAGTTTTATGGTTAACTACAATGAGAGGACAAGTCCAATACTTGTTACTCCACCTTGCCTAGAACTAGAAGTGACATCAACTTGCTTATTAATCTCTGAACTTCTAGTTCATCAATACCCATGGCATGAGGTGTTGGACTAGATCAGTGGTTCTCAAACATTAACACCATTTGGAGGGGCCTCATCCTCAGAATTGCTAAGGTCTGGCGTGGAGTATGCAAGAATTTACATTTTGGGACACCTGGGTGGCTCAGTCAGTAAAGAGTCTGACTCTTGATTTCGGCTCAGGTCATGATCTCAGGGTTGTGGGATCGAGCCCTGCATTGGGCTCCACGCTCAGTGTGGAGTCTGTTTATCCCTCTCCCTCTGCTCCTACCCCTGCTCATGTGTGCTCTGCCTCTCTCTCTCAAATAAATACATAAATAAATAATCTTTAAAAAAAAAAAAGAGAATGTACATTTCTAGCAAATTCCCAGGTGGTTGCAATGTTGCTTATACAAGACCATACTCTGGAGAACCACTGGACTAGATCTGTGGGCCGCTGAGGCCCTGATAGATGGCCAAGCCTCTCGGGGTTAAGGCATGGTTTGCACAGCTCCTGCCATCTCTGCTGACCTGATATCTCTCCCTTAGACTGGATACCCCTGGCTCCATATCAACAAGCCTGGAAAAATCATCAGTTATCTCCAGACTCCAGGCAACAAAGACTAGATAACTTCAAAAACAACAATAACAACAACAAAAACCCACCATGTTCCTGCCTTCTCAGTACCCCAAGGACCTACTCGTACCTTATAATCAGACCACTAAGTCCTTGCCTGTTTTATGGCCACATTGGAATATAGTGTGCCCTAAATATAAATTTTTCCTATTGTACTACTAAAGATTAGGAACAATGATTAGCACTACCCTTCCTCTATATATAGCTACTTATTACTAATCTGTGTTTGTTCCCTTTTATTCCATTACTCACTGTAAAAAACTTTCTGTACTGATGTAACCCTAGACAGTGCCTATATAAGAAGCATACTGATCAAATAAACTAGAGATGCCCAATTGCTGAAGACAACCTGTTGAGCGGATCTCTCATTCCTCTCGCCGACACTGTGCATCCTTTGGGGACACCTGGACCTACTGAGGCTGAACCCCGGCAGCTTATACAAGACCACACTCTGGAGAACCCCTGACTAGATCTATATGTTTCAACTCTGATAATACATAAAGGTTTTTATTTATTTATTTATTTATTTATTTATTTATTTATCAGAGAGAGAGAGAGAGAGAGAGCACAGGCAGAGAGGCAGGCAGAGGCAGAGGGAGAAGCAGGCTCCCTGCTGAGCAAGGAGCCCGATGTGGGACTCGATCCCAGGACGCTGGGATCATGACCTGAGCCGAAGGCAGCCGCTTAACCAACTGAGCCACCCAGGCGTCCCTACATAAAGGTTTTTAAAAATACCAATGTTGAGGCATCAACCTAAAATAATTAAACAAAAATTCCCAGTGGAAGCTAGGTTTGGGATGCTTGTTTGTTTTAATAGACCTATCTTTATAACTGTTCCATCCATCCTCACTTGTCCAGGAGGCCAAGGAGAACTAATTCTATGTGCAAACTTCAAGGTGCACATCATTATTTTCTTTTCATTGATTTAATTATATTGGTTGTTAAAACTACATTTATGATAAAAATTCAAACACTGAAAAGGAGTACACTGAAGAAAAGTAAAATATCCTGGCCTAGATAGGATGAATAGTTCCCCAGAAGATTTTCCTATGTGGCCAATGTGAAGAACCCCTAAGCTAGATGTTTCTAGTGGTCATTCCAGTGCTGACCTTCTAGAATTTCATGATATACAGAGGGGAACTTGCAAAGTAATGGAGGGACAATGACATTATTCACCTGGGGGAGGGAAAACAAAATGGCAGGACAAGGAAGTCTTGCCAAGTAGAATTCCCAGTTCTAAAAGCTGGGATACATGAGCACCTCAGCAGAGATGACATACGAGAGAGGACTCTCAAAACTTCGCCAATTTGAATTAGGCAGGAGGTCCTCACACTCGTAAAGCTGTATGTCTGGTGTATAATTCTGCCCATATTCAGAACTATTTCTCAGTCCAGGCAACACTTTCTCCACCTACAATATGGGTTTCTAGTGTAAAAGTTGGATTTGTTCTCTTGAATAAACTCTTATGCAGTTACAGAAATTTTTTGAACTAGAAAAATCTTTGGGTATTACAGAGTCAATATTTTTATGGCTTAGATACACTTTATTTAGCAGTTTATAAAGCACGTTCACATACATATTTCACTAGTTTACAGATGTTCTGTTTTGTGACTATAAGCCAAGCTGATATTATTTGTCTTTTATAAGGTTCAGAAAAGTTATATGACTTAGAAAGTTTCCTAAGTGGATTGGACACATAGCCTGGACTTTAAAGCTGATCAACTCTCTCCAAGCCCCAGGCCTTTCCACAAAACAACAGCTCTGACTTTATGTGGAAAGTGAGCCAAGGAGGAAGTAACCACAGATCTTCAAGGTCCTACTACATTTTCCACTTCCTCTCTCATTCAACCAGCACTGGCAGAGGTCCTCATGAGCAGCTCTATGAAGGTGTGGAAAAAAACCAACGTTTGATTGTATCAGTCAGGATAGGCTTGGTTACACTGTGGTAACAAATAATCCCTCAAATCTCTGTGGCTTGGAATAACCAAGAGTCATTCAATCTTCAGGCTGTATGTCCATTACAGATGGGCAGGGGCAGTGCAGCTCCCAGCCAGTGGAGGAGACATCATCTGAAATGTTGCTGATGCCATGCTGGAACAACAAAAGGAATTCTAGTGGACCTCAAACTGTCATTTAATATTCCCGTGTGTGTCCCTTCTACACTTAACCCAGTGGCCAGAATGGGTCATACAGCCCCACAAGGGAGCCAGAGAAAACAATCCTGCCAAGTGCAAAAAGGGAGAAAACCCAGAAACTTTTGGAAAATGATTCTAATGACTATGACACAATTCCTCCTCCATCTGCAGTGGAGACCTCTGGGTATCTGGACAGCTGTGTTTCCCTTTGCCCCCAGGAAAAGCATGACCAAAGCAGAAGAGACATTCAGGAGAGGAACACACACACACACACACACACACACACACACACACACAGTTTCTTTAAAAGATGGATAGCAAAGGTGCCATTTGCTTGAGAGGGCAGCAGCAGTGGGGGGATCTGGAATCAGAACACAGAGAGAAATGTATTTTGTGTGTTCGAGTTTGCTGTCCTCAAGGATAGGTGGCTTCTCAGTAGAGCCAGCAGAGTGTTCAGGAGTTAGAGGGAAGGAGAAGCTTGGCTGCTGTACAGCCCAGGGAAGTGGAGGACAAGGGGGTGTCTGAGAAGCTGCCTCTTCTCTTTTCTCCTCTCACACAGAGGACTCTGCAAAGCAGGGTGATGGCCAGGCAAAGCTGGGCAGCAGTGAAGCAGGGGATTAAGCTTGCCAAGAGAGGGAGCAATGCCAGTGGCAGCTCCCAGAGCCCATCTGACAGGGAGGAGGGAAGAAAGCCTGTCAGACCTAAATCACCACTCCCTTTTAGCCCCTTCACTCCCAATCACTTCTCCCCTGCCAGCCCACCACTCAGGACCCTCCCTTATGCTGCCTCTGGTTGTCCGAAGATGGTCCCCTATGGCAGGGCCCCCAGGAACGGCCCCCTTCCTCAGGAAGAGAACAACCTGATTAACCTGAAACGGTCACAGAAGCTGACAGTCATCAAGCCCATACTGTCAGTTCCCTATTGCTCCAAGTATACCATCACCTGAATCCTTTGAGACAGGCATCCTTACAGATGAGGCAATCAGGCTGGAGAGCTGTAGTCACTTAAGGGAGTCTAGTCAGTAAGTGGCACAATAAGGGTCACACCCAGGCTGTCCAGGTGCAGAACTCAGGTGCCTCACCACTGTGCTGCCTTTGCGCTCTGCTAATACAGGTGCCCCACGGATCTTGACTTGGGAAATTTCAGGCAACTCAGGGGCAGAGTTTTGCTTGCCCCCAGCCAGAGGTCTCCCAGACCAGGGTCTTCTGGTGGACACCAGAGGATCCTCCTGTCATGCCAAGGCCCTCCTCTCCTTGCCCTAGGTAAGTCCAGAACCCTGTCCCATGGGTTCTTATCCTTGCTGGACTTGAGTCTCTCGCAGCCCTTGCCTCCATCCCGGCTTTAATGACCTAGATGCCTGCCTGGGAGCTCTGCTTCTCCAAGCTTTGGCCTGAAAGGAGCACAGAGCTCTCTCCTTGGAAGCCAAACCTGGCTGCAATCTTCGGCTTACCTCCAGAAGGGCCCACTGACCAAGGAGAGGGTTCTTCCTTGGGGTAGAGGGAGTCATAGAACTCATCTGCCAGAAGGCCGGCCCCAGGTTGGTGGTGAGAATATCCTGAGCAGTGGACAATCAGAATAAATGCTGGCCAAACACAACCAATGAGACCATACTGCGGCATACTTGTTAAAGATTAGCCTCATCAGGCTTCTCCCCAAGTTAATGAGTAATTCCAGGTCCTATGCAGTCAATATCTAAAATCAGTGCTCATAAAAGGACATAACATCCTGGCTCTCAGAGCCTTCCCTCCTGACCCTTCTCAGCGTCTACTCTGCAGTTCTCTCTGAAGAGGAATCAGAAGCCTTGGCCTTAAGAAAATGGACACTGAAGTCTTATCCCTGCTGGTGCAACTGTAGTTACTATACAAAACAGCGCTGTTTTCTAATCCACGAGATGCCTGGATCCTGGTGGTCCTTCCCTGTCTTCTCCTAAAGCCAGAACGACTCCCCCTGCGCCCCGGGGCTCTCCAAGGACACCCGCAAGAGTCCGCGGACCACTGAGAGCGCTATCAATCCCACAGAGTCCCCTCCCCACCTCTAAAGGGTCCTGCCGCTCTTGCTCCTCCTCTTCCGCTTCCAGCGATTGGGCCTCCGCGGGCGGCTGAGGAGAGTCGGGGAGGAGGGGAGTGCGGAGTCGGGGAAGGAGAGGCTCGGGCCTGGAGGGCGGGGGGCAGAACCCGTGGAACCCGGAGGGGCGGGGCTGGGGGAGGTGCGCCAGGGTCAGGAGGGGCGGGGCCGGGGCGGGGCCGGGGCGGGGCCGGGGGGGCCGGGGCGGGGCCGGGGCGCGGAACCCGGGCTTGGCTGGACACCCGGATACCTGGTCCTCACCGCGGAGCAGCTCTCCCCTCTACCCCATCCGATCCCAGCGCCCCACCCTAGGCATTTCCTATACCTAATACCAGTTCATCCTGTCTACCCAGGCTGGGGGTCCCAGGGTGGTGGCGCAGGGTCTGGGGCATCAATAAACCATCCTTCCTTGGAAAGATCGAGTTTCGGATCCTAGCTACCGTCGCCTTCCAGCCCGATTCGCTTGAAACTCCCGGCAAGAGACCCTCCTTAATATTTAAAGAAAACAAGGACACGACACTGGCAACACAACGTTTCCACTGTGGAACAGCTAAGCTGCTGGGAGGGCGTCTGGGCAAGGCTGGTGAACAGGGAGCCCATGCACACTGGAGTCGGGGTGCAAGCGTTTCCCAGAGGCTCTCCCATGCTGCCTTCCGACTTTGCAGTCCGAGAGCTCTGGCATCATTTCCCTTGCCAGCCTTGTACTACCTAACTGAACAAGTTGCTTAAGTTCTCTGAACCTCAGTTTATCAATATTATAACCTCAATATCAATAATATAAGTTTATCAATATTTACCTTCCCAGGTTGCTGTGAGGACTAAGTAAAGTAATGCATGTGCCTAGCAGGGTCTCTGGCACATGGCAGGGTTTCACAAATGCTGATTCCTCGTCCCCCCCGCCCCCAAAGAGGAAGGGATTACTAATCTCCTTTTCTCCACCTCATAGTTTTCCAGCTGAGTCCACCTCTCCTTGGTGGCTTAGGCTGAGCTGATGGCATCTTTGCCTGGCTGTCAGAAAGAGATCCAGAAACATAGGCTCAGGGAATGTTGGAGCTGGACATCTTCTCCAAATGGACTTCTTTATTTTGTAGACTTGGAAGCTTAGGGCCTGGCTCCCATAGCAGGTAGTGGGGAGGGAAGCGCTAACCCTAACCCTAACCCTAACCCTAACTCAGCCTTCCCACTTCAGGATTAGTTAGCATCATGGTCTGGGACTCGAAACTTTCACCCCTCCTATCCACATTATACAAACGACCTTAGCTCCTGAGAAGTCAGAGATAGAGCGTAAACCCCAGAGAACAAAGAAGGAAGGCTGTTGCTCCCTGCAGTCACCACTCCCTTTTAGAAGCTTGGCGGTATCACCTAGTGCTTTTTGACCTTCACTGTTGTGTGACCCAGCTCTGTGAACCTTATCCACCCTCCCGTCACAATCAAACTGCTGTCTCATTTTACAGGCCAGGAGCTGAGCCCAGAGAGGCCAGGCAATTCTAGTTTGGCCCATTTTGGTTTGTTGGGATTGATATGTGCACTCCCTGCACATTTGTCCTGGGCGATATCCAAATGCCCAGCACATCCAAGGGACATGAATCAAGCTCACTTAGAGTCTCTCTCTCTCTATCCATCTTTATCCCTTGCCTCTCTCTCTCTGCATGAGCCAAACTCACTCAACAGACTCTCTCCATCTTGCCCTGCTCCGCCCACCCCCTGACAGAGGTCAGAGGAATTGGTCCTAACACTCCCACAGCTCTTGGAGGAAGTCTGTCTCCCAAATATACTTTCAAAATCTTCTCTCTAATCCATCTTACCTGGGAGAGGTCTAGAGATCTGGGTGATTTCCTTGGAGGGGAGATATCAGTCGCACATCCCACAAGAAGGAAACTTCCCCCTCCCTGCAGCTTGCCCGAACCACCGGTAATCCACTGCAGCTCATCATAGTACCCTGGCCAGTGAGGCTGATGAGGGACTGTGAAACCTTAAGTGAGCCTCAGACACCAGGTCTGTAGAAGACCTGACTGAAGACACCGCTGACCATGAGCTTAGACAAACGTGAGGGCTCCTTCCTTTTGTCCTGGCCAGGGACAGGGCAGATCCCTGGGCTGGGATCCAAGGGCGCCCTGTTTTCAGCCTTTAAAGCATCCTTGACTTTTTCCTCTTGGCAAACTAGTCATGGAATTTCTGATTGTTCCCTTGCCTGGCTAGTTAATGGCCTCAGCTCTGACATTTTTTAGCCCTGTTGGTGTTTGTTTTAGTCTTGAAAATCTATTATGTTTGCGTTTCAGGCAAGACTAAAAGATTCCCACTGTCACATCCCATTAGAAGACTATTCAGAACAAATAGGGTTTGTTTCCCTTGACGGCCAAACATTAGAAAGTCGAAGTGGTCTCTCAAATCTCACAAAACCCAGAGTGTGTACCGGCCTGGTGTGACTAGTGCTGTCCGGGAAGCACCAGCTTCAGCACATTCGACTTGTAAACTGGCAAAAGACCCCACACTCCCAAGGCCCCGTCCCTGTTCCATGCCCTGTTGTCCTGTCCTGAAACTCAAACAAGAGACCTAATTTCCCTTTGCACTAGGCCTCGTATAAATTGTGTAGCTAGGTGCTGAGTGCTGGGTGCTTGGAGTCCAACTGTGGGACACTCCTGCCTCCAGGAGCTTACGATCTTGAGCAGGTTGGTGAATAGTTCATTTACATTCAGTGCACCAAATGCTTCAGCTTCGAAGAATTAAGCACACAGGCGGAGTATTTCACCCACAAGAATTAGTAAGTGTTAGCTGCTGATGGGGAGTTAGGGCTGAGGGAGGTGAAGAGAAGGGAAGGGGTGGGGAGAAAGGCTTTCGAGGTAGCATGTGGCAAGCATGAAATCCCAGAGGAAAGACAGAGCATGGAATCGTCAGGAAAGTATAAATAGTTTAGTCAAGCTAGAGTTGAGGATTGTCCTTGGAGAAAGGCAAAGGATGGACAGGAGAGTGGGTTAAATTAGGAAGTGTCTTGTATTAGCCTACTCTGACTGCCATAATAAAATGCGGCAGACTGGGCGCTTACACGGCAGACATTTCTTTCTCACAGTTCTAGAGGCTGGAAGTCAGTCAGAGATCAAGAGGTCAGCAGGGCTGGTTTCTCCTGAGGCCTCTCCTTCGCTTGTGGAGGGCTGGCCTTTTCTCTGTGCTTATTTGTCCTTGTATCTCTTCTTCTTCTTCTTTAAAGACTATTTATTTGTCAGAGAGAGAGCACAAGCAGGGGAGCAGCAGGCAGAGGGAGAAGCAAACTCCCCGCTGAGCAGGGAGCGTGATGTGGGACTCGATCCCAGGACACTGAGATCATGACCGGAGCTGAAGGCAGATGTTTCACCGACTGAGCCACCCAGGTGCCCTCTTCTTTTTATAAGGACACTTATCACGTCAGATTAGGATCACATCCTTCTGACCACATTTAAGTTTAATGACTTCCTTCAAGTCTCGATGTCTCAACACAATCACATTCTGTGGTACTGGTGGGGTGGGGTGGGCGCTGACATGTACATTTGGTGGGAACACAACCCAGTTCCATACTGGTTAGCTCTAAGAGGGAGTTTAATCTTTACCTTAAAAGCGGTATGAAACTGCCCCTCCTCATCCACGCAACCCTTGGGAATATAGGAGCAAAGTATATGAAGTCAGTTCACAGAACAGGAAATAAATCTTTGAAAAATAGTTTTTAAAAAGAGCCGGGGGGCACCTGGGTGGCTCAGTGGGTTAAAGCCGCTGCCTTCAGCTGGGGTCATGATCCCAGGGTCGTGGGATTGAGCCCCGCTTCGGGCTCTCTGCTCTGCGGACAACCTGCTTCCTCCTCTCTCTCTGCCTCTCTGCCTACTTGTGATCTCTGTCTATCAAGTAAATAAATAAAAAAATCTTTAAAAAAATAATTAATAAAATAAATAAATAAATAAAAATAAAAAGAGCCGGAAATGAACCTTATTCATGAAAAGAGGAAGATACTTGTTTAACTGACATTCTTTTTTTTTTTTTTTTTTAAAAACGGACAGACGGAGAAGCAGGCTCCCCG
>ML109507.1:0-43259 GCA_003697995.1 Taxidea taxus jeffersonii | reverse complement strand
GGGCTCCATCCCAGGACCCTGAGACCATGACCTGAGCCGAAGGCAGAGGCTTAACCACTGAGCCACCCAGGCGCCCCTAACTGACATTCTTATTAAAATTTCTTCTAAAAGCCAAGAATAAAATATTTTAAAGCTGTTTATGTGGATTTTATTCCAGTTTCAAAACCATGCCACTCAGTATCACACATGGGGTTATATCCTAGAGTTCTTCCTTTGAATTACGTGCAGATCACAGATTAGATTTTCCTAGCAGAAGCATTAAATAACATTGAGACAGAGAGAGTAAAAACTAGAAGTTTTCCTCCCATTCCCCCTCCAAAACTTTCCCAGAGATAACCTCTGTTAGCAGTGAAGGCTTAGCCTTCTAACCCTTTTCCCAGAGACTCACAGACATGAATTTACGTGTAGACATAACAGGGTCTATTCATATAAATGTGTGCATCATGCTAGGCACATTGGACTGTAAACTGTGTTTTTCACTTAATTCATTTTCATGATCTTTTCAGGAACTGCATATAGACCTTCCACAATTTAAAGAAATGTTCTGCAAAGTATTGCATAATATAAATGAATTAAATTCTTCTCCTGTTGCAGAAAAAATAAAATTCAAAGAGTAAAATTGTAAGGCACCAACTGGTGTCCCTGAGAAGTGGAGAAATTGTTTGGTGTGGAAAACCCACACAACTGGTGTCAGAGGTACTTAGTAGTAGGAGGGAGAAACAGTGTTTCTCTTTAGTATGTATTAAACTTTGATTGTTTGCTTATATGTCACCCATAACCAGATGAGGGAAAAATGCTCTTGCTTAAAATTATTACAATGACAATAAAAATTTAAAATAACCATAAGAAAAACAAAACTCAGTCTCTCTCTATATTTATACATATATATATTTTTTATATATCTGTGTTTCTCTCTCTCTATGTATATATATACATAGAGAGATATGTATATATATATACATATACACACAGAGATATGTATATATATATATACATATACATATACATACAGAGATATGTATATATATACATATACATACATATACATATATACATAGAGAGATAGAGATATATATATATATATCTCTCTATGTATATATATATACATATATAGAGAGAGAAACACAGATATATAAAAAAGGATTTGAATAAATGGAGACTCCTCACATCTTCCCAAACAAGACTAAACACTGTAAATAGATTAGTTTATCCCCAGATTTATGTTTAATGTCACACTAATCCCTCCAAAAAATACCAAAGTTAAAAACATTATTTTGAGTATTGCAAAAGTATTCTGATGTTCACCTTGAAGAATGAAGTTGAGAAAAATCACATGAACACTGGGGAAAAACAGATTATTTAGTTATCATTACAAGTGAGAAATTGGCCATTTGTAAATAAATACAATTATATTTTCTCTCAAATGTCAACAACACAAAAACAAATGTCAGATGGGTTAAACAGTTAAACCAATCAAAAACATAACAGTTTAGAAGAAAATATAGGTGATGAACTGGCTTCAATGGGAAAGTATTTTTAAGAATTGAAAGCAGTGTCAAAATTACTAGGGAAAAACCTAAATTTGACCAAAAGAATAAAAATCCCCTGTTCATTAATAAAATATCATAACAAAATTTATGAAAAGTTTCTCAGCAGTAAAAGAAATACAACAGGTATATGTCCTTGTATAATATATACTGTAGACATGTTTAATCTATATAAGTAAAACTTATAAGTTGTTAAACTATGTGTGTATATATATTTATATATTATATATATATATGTATTTTTTTTTACTCGACATCATCTACCCATAAGACTGAATGTACACCTACTGTGTACTTTAGTTTCTAACTCCTACATAGTATCACAAAATACGCCCACATATTCATTATCTATTCCCACTGAGAGGGACACTTAGCTTCCAACTCATTGTCAACATAAATGAAGTTGCAGTGAACACCCTCGTGACGGTGCCTCTGTGGGCCTGTGCCATGACATCACTGGGCCACATACCCAGAAATAAGCCTGCTGGAGCCCAGAGCAGACACCGATGGAGTTCACTGCCAGACTGCTTCCTATCTTGGCCAAATGTTCCTATTCCCACAAGTGATCCTAAAATTTCCCTACTTCCTGGCTGACGCTGCACAGTATCCAACTTTCTAACTGACACCAATCTGATGGATGTAGAGCAGTATCTCCTGGTATTTCATTCGTATTTTTCTGATTACTAATTGACTGTCTTATTCTCTTTGATTTGCAGGATTTCTTTGTATGCCCTAGTGTATTCCTTACTGATTTTCTATAATATTTTCTTTCACTCCAATTATGGTGTCCTTCATGGAATGGACTTGGTATATACATACCAATTGTATAATTTTTCACCTTATCACTTGTTTAGATATTATCTCTTTTTATCTACTGTCAATATCCTTTTTCAATTCAAAAGCAGTTAAAAAAATTAAGCTGGACCCCTATATCATATATATCAGAATGGATTAACATTCTAAATATAAGAGCTAAAATCATAAACATCTTAGGAAAAAACAGCTGTAAAATTACTGACTTTGGATTCGGCAAAGGATTCTTACATATGATACCATCAGTCTGAGTAACAAAAGAAAAAATAAATAAGCTGGATGTCACAGAGATTAAAAACCTTTGTGGATCAAAGGGCACTACCAAGAAAGGGAAAATAAAGCCTACACAATGGGAGAAAATATGCAAGACAACCCAATGAAAAAATGGACAAAGGACTTGAATAGACTTTTCTCCAAAGAAGATATTCAAACGGCCAGAAAGCACATGAAAAGATGTTCAACACTATTAATCATTAGGAAAATGCAAATAAAACGCACAATGAGATTTCGCTTCCCACCCACTAGAGCAGCCATAAATTTTTTTTAAAAAAGAGGAGTGGGAATTAACAAGTGCTGGCAAGGATGTGAAGAAATCGGAACCCTCATACAATAGCTACCTAAACAAATACATGTACGTGCGTGTTTGTAGAAAGATTACTCATCAATAGCCAAAAGATGGAAACAAATCAAATGTCCATCAGCGAACGAGTGGATGAACAAATACTGGGCTACAGCTCTATGGTGAAATATTATTCAGTCATGGAAAGAGGTGAAGTACACGTCACAACATGAACGACTGTGTCCTGCCAGGGAAGCGCCAGGAAAGGTCATATATTATATAACTCACTTTTATGAAATATCCAGAGTCATTAAACCCATAGAGGTAGGAAGCAGATTGGCAGTTCCCGGGAGCTGGATGGGAAAAAAGGGAGAGTAATGCACAGGGTTTTCCTTTGGGGTGATGGACATTTTTTGGAACAGATAAAGGTGGTGGTTGTACATTTTTAACATACTAAAGGTCACTGCTCTGTTCACTTTAAAGTGGTTAATTTTACGCTATGTGAATTTCACCTCAATAACAAATTCTTTAAGAAGACCCCAACAGGGCCACCCAGGTGGCTCAGACAGTTAAGCGTCTACCTTGGCTTTGGTCATGATCTCAGGATCCTGGGATCGAGCCCCACTTTGGGCTCCTTGCTCAGTGGGGAGCCTGCTTCTCCCTCTCCCTCTGCCCTTCCCCACTGCTTGTGCTCTCGCTCTCTCACTCGCTCTGCTCTCTCTCTTCAAATGAATAAAATCTTTTTTTAAAAAAGGCCCCAATAATGCCACTGATATCTAAACACTTCTTTAAAAATTACAGAGCTCATCTATGATCAAATTACTTATCGCTGCATTGTACACGGCACACAGACATGTAAAATATAGTCCCGACCCCTGAGGAATTTAAGGTCTAGCTGGAGAACACTGATGATTAATAAATAAAGCAACCGCCATAAGAGAACTGCCCTCCCTCAGTATGCACTGAGAGTTCAAAGATGCACATCTGCTTACGCAGAAAAGGAAAATTTTCCTGGAGAAGATGCCATCAGAAATGAACTTTAAGAGTTGGGCAGGATTTTTGTTAGGGCTGAAGGTGGAGAAAACAGACGAAGAGCAGGCAAGGGGATCCCTTCAAGGGGATCACAGGATAAGTGTAAGGACATTACCTTGTCTAAGCTGGCTATCATAGAAATGACTCTGGCGTAAGTAGGAAAGACCAGGTATCAAAGACACCATGACTTCGCCCCTTTGTCTCCAATGCCTGAGGCCCTTTTTGCCACCTGCTTAGTGATGCACGGAATGTCAACCAGAGATAAAATAAAAATGTGCATTAAAGAAGCTTTCTAAAAAGCCCAGGCACCGGGCAGACTATAAAATAGTAGCTTTAGCTAGCAGCACTTATAACCACTGAAACAGGCTAAGGCAAGTCTGCCAACAGGATTTGAGGTACAAGGCAGGACAGTGTCGCTAGAATGAATTACACGTGGAATGAGGGGGGAATAAGTCTGGGGCCATCTAGGGAAACCTGACATTCCATCCTATGGGATTCAGAGTGTACTTTAAATACTACAGGGAATCATTAAGGTCTCTTGATCCCATGATCTTGACTAAGTAGGGCAGATGAGTGGTCAGGATGGGGAGAACTGGGTGAGGACAAGCATGGGATGGAAATGCATAAGGAATCTGCCCTCCCCTTTGCACTGGGCTTCAACTGGCCCATCTTCCGGGGGCTGTGGCGCAGGACAGGAGGACATAGAAAGAGGGAAATGCTCACCCTTACGGAGAGGAAAACCTGCCACAGAACAGAATAGTGTTGGCTGCGTTGTGCCTAATGAAGAAAAGGAAGGGGTGGTCGGCACAGAACGTGGGACCAGGGTCCATACAACATTCCACAGCCACGATGGCTGACGCGGCCGCGGCCTCCGAGCCTTCCTCATTGACCTCCACAAAACTCTTGTGCAGGAACTGGGACAGACACAGATCTTTCTCTCCTGACATGGCCGAGAAGTCAGCCGCGCCCTCCTGAAAGGCATCAACCATTCCCAATCCCCGGAGCACCGACGCCATGTCATAATCCTCTTCCAGCTGAAATCTCGGAAGGGAAACTTCCACTTCCAGGCTCTGCATCCGGTCTGGCTGGGTCCACGCTCTGAATTTCTCCAGAGTGAGACTTTTTTCCACCTGAAAGACCAGAATTAGACTTTCAAACTCATACCTCTGTACATATGGACATGCACATCCTCTCCGACATGGGTGGTGCAGTCACACAGGACCACGGCACCTTAGGGCACCAGGACATTTGTGAGATCTCGGACTTGTGCTAGTCCAGCCCAGCACGTGAGGCAGCGCAGAGGCACAGAGACAGGGCTGCGCCTCTTCTCACCCAACACTATCTGTGAGACATCGTTCACCCTGACGACGCTCAATGCCCTGCTGACTTTGACCGTCTTTTTTTTTTCTTTTAACTCTGCTTATTTTTTGAAGATGAGGCATTGCGGGTAAGAAAAAAGACTGGAAAACAAAGGGCTCTTGCCAGAGCATTTTGCCAGAGGCACAATCCTGTGTACACTCTGAAGAAGAGCCATCAGGTGGGAAGGACAGACAGAAGCCCATGCCTGCATCTCTGCTCCCACAGGACCCTGAGGACAATGGGCGCGAGCAGGTGGTGTGTGTCCCTCAGCGCCTGGACCTAGAACCTGCTGGGCCCTGGCTGACATATGGGGATCCATGCTGAAAGGAGGCAGAGTGAGTTGGGAATGCCGTTTGGGACTGTTTCTGGCTCTGCCCTCCTGAGTTTCAGGCTCTTGGTATTCAAAATATAATACAGGGGCGCCTGGGTGGCTCCGTCGGTTAAGCGTCTGCCTTTGGCTCAGGTCAGGAGCCCAGGGTCCTGGGACTGAGCCCCACATCGGGCTCCCTGCTCAGTGGGGAGTCTGCTTCTTCCTCTCCCTCTGCCTGCCCCCCCAACTGCTTTTGTGTGCTCGCATTCTCTCTCTCTCTCAAATAAAATCTTTAAAAAATAATTTAAAAATATATAATGCTAACAATAATGACATGATAATAATAACAGATCACATTCATTCAGGGATTATTAGGTACCAGACAATGTGCTAAGCTTGTTACTTGGACCACCCCCACTTTATCCTCATAATAACTCTCAGGCAGACGTTACCACCATTCCCGTTTTTGAGGTGGGAAAACAGAGGCAAGGAATTTGGCGAGATCACATAGATAATAAGGGGAGAAGTGGGTCCTGCATGACAGTTTGGTTCCAGAGCTCAAGTGCCCAGAACCGTGCTCTGCTGCCTGGTTGCCCACATCACTGCCTTCAGAGGTAAACATAAACGCTGAAAGTGGAGAGTGGGTTCTAGCAGGAAGGGCGTGAAGGGCACCCCCGGATTCTTACCAAGCTTAGATCCACATTCTCGTCTGGGAGCAGAATGACCATGCTCAGCTCCTTACCCACGTAGGGGAGCTCCAGGACTTGGGTCTGCACCTCTTTAATATAGGCGAGCTTAAACATAGCCTCCTGAAACATCATCAGCACTGGCCTCTGTTCCTTCTGATGGGAAGGAACAGATGAGCACAGAATTAAAAACAGGTTCTTGGAAGAGGCAGTAGAATTTTCCAAAAGAGCTATAATCGACTCCAGGAGTGTTTTCAGCACCCGTGATGGACAGAATATTCGTGTGCTAGGTCTGACTCTTACCCATCATCGTTCTGAGCATCTCTGTCTGGTAAGCAGACACGGCTCTAGCCTCAGCAAAAAGATGTTTTATTCAACAAAATAAACGTGAAATCAGATTTTCTTCCTGTAAAATACGCCCAGCAAAGGGGCACCTGGGTGGCTCAGTCGTTAAGCATCTGCCTTTGGCTCAGGTCATGATCCCAGGGTCATGGGATCGAGCCCCACACCGGGCTCCCTGTTCATCGGGGATCCTGCTTCTATCTCTCCCGCTCCCCCTGCTTGTGTTCCCTCTCAAGGTGTCTCTCCCTCTAACAAGTAAATAAATAATTTTTTTAAAATATGCCCGGCAAATATATTTAAGGAAACAATAGAATCAAATACAATGAAATAGAAAATCATTTCTCCTTAAACTAGAAAAAAGTGTTTATGGTAAAGAGGAGGAGACTAAAGAGTTTCACAGCAGCATGACTGGTGGTTTATGGAGAGAGCTCATCACGAAGCAGTCTGCCAGAAGTAGAAAGATTTCTATTTCTCCTCCTGTATTTAAATCCAGTTGCTCCAGCTTTGATACTCTAATCCAAGGAAATGATTTTTTAAAAATACAGAGGAGGTATATGCACGCAGAAGTTAACTGGCGTACTATACTCATTAAAGTTTTAAAAGTTGATGTGGACCAGCTATTATAAAAATTAAAACAGTTTCTAAAATCATTGCTAGAAAAGCTCTCCCCCTTCCACTTTTGTAACTAGAGGGCTGATTATGGAGAGTACACCTTACGGCCCCCTCCAAAAAAGGTTTTACCTGTACAGGACAAGTTTCCTAATTGCATTAAATGCAATTTTTTTTAGGGGCTTGGAGATTTGGCAAGCTATTTTAATGCCTGCCTGAACTTAAGTTATACCTCAATATTAGGACTAATGTATTTTTCAGTTAGTTTTAACATATTAAAAACTTATGGTTATAAATGATTATAATGATTAATTAACAATTCAAGTCTATATTTATTTTAAATTTTCAGCTATCTGATTAAAGAAAATTCACTCCTTCTCTCCACTCCCCCAACACATACACATATCACATTTCCTTAACACTTATTTTTTTGCTTTCTGTTAAGCAACTTGGGCTTACAGGAAGTCTAAAGTTTCCAAAACTAGGTGGCAGTAATGAATGCAACCAAAATTAGAGGCATTAGGAGCTGTAATAAAATGCAAAAAATCAGAGGCAGCAAATAATTTTTATTTCTCAGTGCTCTCCTCCTGAGTTTAAAATTTCATTCAGAAACGTGCTGAGTTTCAAAATTATTTCTAACCAATCATTTATGCTTTTACAAAGTTAACTTTTTCCAATCAATTTCTTCATGAAACTAGCACGAATTTTGAAAGCTTCTCTCACCTGGTTTATTTTAAAAGGCATTTCCCTTGTGTACCTTTTGTTGAACTGTTCATTCCACCTTCCTTTGAAGTAGATGGCACTGACAAGAACCAGCCTGGTGCTTGCACTGATTGAGTTACCTGGCAACACCTCTCGAATTTTACCTTCCAGGAAAAGTAGAGAACATATTCAGTTGGTTTTCACAGAAGTGTGATGACTAAATTGTGATAAGGCTTATAGGCAGATCCTTGGTTATTAATCAAGAACCCAACAGTCTTTTCGTTTCCAAATTTGCTGAGTTTCGATTGATATGTTCAGAAATAAACAACACATACAAGTGGTTTTCGTGGTCAGGTCACCAGTGCTGTGGGAACACCCACAAGGTCGATGACAGTGAAATGTTTCTAAATCACTCAAAGAAAAACACGACATGAGGTTGGACAACAAGGCAAGCAGGGATGGGCTGGGAGGGACTTAGGTTATCTCAAGTGCTAAAATGGGGTGTTTGGTTTAATGCACCAAAGGTACGACCAGCGCTAACATCCCACAACTATGCCCACATGTCAGAGGCAGCCGGAGGGGAAAGAGCCGACAACGGGCAGCACGGGTGCCTTGAGGAGCTTCTGGAAGCATCTGGAAGAGATTTCACTATTTGATCCTCTAAACAAAACACCAGACATTCCTGGAAAAGATACGGTGGGCAAGTGAAAGATACTCCCTTCTTCCCTAGATGCCTTTCCAATGAACTAAGAGCATCCCTGCTCATTTGCTGCCTCCAGATGCCATAAATGGCAAATATTCCAAGAAGAAATGGTAGCAATAACCGCTAACTCTCTAAGGAAAGGCAACCTATTGTTCTCTGTTGTCTGATGTATTGAGAGAAATAGGAGTGTTCCTAGTGGTACTAAGTGGAGTTGGTGAAGAGGGCGCCCAATGGTTCAAATGTCACTGAACGTGCAGACCAAGATCAGAACGCATCACTCTGTAAAACAGAAACAAGTAAGGCTCATCTCCAAACAAAGGATGATTTCAGTCTGTAGAACTGATCAGTCCTGAGAGAGTGTCTGCCGTTGGCCTACCAAATCTAGGCTTATCAAACCTAAGTAAGGAGGGAGTGTACGTAGAAGACATGAAAGCTGCAACAGAATTAAGAATAAGTAAGCCTAATGGGCAGGTGGTGGTAAGGGAGGTCCACAGAGAATTTCGAAGCCCAAGTGTATGCCTCAGAGAAGATTTGACCAACAGCCTCCTTCCTATGAGGGTGATGAGTTCACACAACACGGGAACATTACAGGCCAAGTGAAAGTATATTTCAGTGTAAGTTATTATACTGGAAATCTGGCTTATGAGTTTCTTTGGACATTTCTATTAGTCTTTCTGGTCCTCCGAGAATGGACAAAATTAAATCTCTGTGGTTGAAAACCTGAGCATCTGATCGGAACCACAGTAAGTCCATTAAGGTTGAAATATGCCAAGAGGCCCAGCCTGTCAGCAGGACTCTGACCATATGAAACACTACTGCGATCAGAGCAGCAGGGAAAGCAAGGGGGAGAAGAGGGAGGGAAAGAGAACCAGGGGAAAGAGGGGAAGGCAGGGGGAGAAGGAAGAAGGAGGAGGTAATAACATGTGATTCTGACCTTCAGTCTTTTTGGAGACCCAGGTGTTGATGTGTTCCCTGGACTGCTCTGCAGCATTGGCAAAGGAAAGCTGCTCCAGCTCAGCATGGTAGAACCGAAGACAGGATTCCTTAAAGGTCTTTGGAGAGAAAGGGGTTCAGTATGGCTATCTTCCTAAAAAAAAGTTTAACTTCCAAGAAAACTGGAATCTTACATACATTTTATTAAAATCAGCATACATCTCTTAAAAATGGTCATATCTTAGTCTACTAAGTACTAAAATATCAGAGTTTATAAATAGGTAAGTACTAAGCCATGAATAACCAGAAATGGCTAAATGAATTTGAGAAATAGTTCAACTTTAAATAACTCAAGGCACAGTTATGGAATTATGATTTCTTTTAAAAAATGTTTACCATCATTTTCAGCTCTCCCAGATCTTGCTTTCTGACTCCATATTTTGACTGCAACTTTAACCCTTCTGCTGACTCAACTTACCGAGAGGAATTCACAAGTCTTTTCTCCAAAGAGCCTGTTGGCTATTGTGAGCAAGTACTGGGTGCCACATGTGTTCACTTCAGCAAGAAGTGACTGGAAATTCTGGTGAATATCTTTCTCTGTGCTTAATGAAAGCACCTGTTGGGAAAAATAATCTCAGTGAAGGAGACTCCCAGCCTTCTACTTTGTGTCTTGGTCCCCAGGCAGCCCCACTGGACAGAAATAAGCACAGGTGTGTGTACACACTGGGCTCCCCTACCATCCAGCTTTTTGGCAGTTCTGAAGCCTGAGGTCTGAAGCTGGGTGATGGACCCTAACAACCGAAAAGGCAGTCCCAACTGCTGGGTGAGAAGCAGGCTTACCTGGGCCATCTGGGCAGCAGTGTTTCCTTTTGCCCCCAGGAAGACCATGGCGAGGGCAGAGGATATGCTCACAGGAGAATAAAACACATTATGTGAAGGGTTGTCTTGACATAGTATCTTTAAAAGCTGGATGGCAAAGGTGCCATTTGCTTCAGAAAGAGCATCCATCATGCGGGGTCTGGAACCAGAGCGTAAAGAGAAAGGCTGCTTCAACACACACCCTGCACACATTATTGACCTCATATGTGGCAATTTTGGAATTGTACCTTTTTTTTAAAATAATAAAGCTCATAAATATTTTTTAAAGATTTTATTTATTTATTTGACAGACAGAGATCACAAGTAGGCAGAAGGGCAGGCAGAGAGAGAGAGAGGAGGAAGCAGGCTCCCGCTGAGCAGAGAGCCCAATGCGGGGCTCGATCCCAGGACCTCAGGATCATGACCTAAGCCAAAGGCAGAGGCTTTAACCCACTGAGCCACCCAGGCGTCCCGAAAGCTCATAAATATTTTAAGTTGAGGAAAACACATTTCCTGTTGCTCTCTCCAAAAAGTAAGTCCAAATTTTAAGATAATTAGCTAAGTGTCGCACTGGCAGAAGAACAAACCGGCTTGGGAGCCTTGGGGGAAATGAAGAGCACTGGCTCCTGGGCACAGACATACAGCACTCAGCCTCCAGAGACCAGGGAAACTCAGTCTTCTCCATAATACTTTCTCCTTCCACACATTTATGGAGAGAACTCCTGAGAGTTTCAGCTACACAACAGAGCACAGTCTCCCCATCTATTAGCTGATTCTTAAGAAATGTTTGAGTTGAGATACTGGTAAGTGAAGAGAGAGAGGCTACAGCTGGGTATGAAATTGGCTGTGAGGCCAGGACCTTTCATCTATAAGGACTGGTCAGCTGCCAAGGGAGAGCCAATGTGCTCTCCTGCTGAGCCCCCTCCACCAGCACCCCCATGGCCAGTTAACTCCGGATATCCCATAACCCAACTCAGAGTGCCCCCACCATTGCTAGCGAGCCGCTAGGCATCACGTGACCCTCGGACCTCGGAACTAAACATGAAGACACTGCATATTTTTGTTCCACAATTCTTTTGCTAACTCAGAAACACAGATTTGGGAGTTTTACTCCTTAGTCTCAGAAAAAGCCACTAGAGTGGACTGTGCATGAGAGGGCGAAGCCTAGACCCGGTGGAACACCAGAATGGAGAGGTCAGGAGGAACAGAGAAGGGCCCAAGAAAGAGCAAAACCACTGAGAATGGGCCAGTAATCTGCGTAGCTACAGAGGTCAGAAGCATAAATGTGCCTAGGCAGGTCGGCTGACCACACACCGCTCCCACCCCCCAGGCCACACTTCTCCAGGGAATTAACTGAGGGTGGAAATGAGACCCTCCTCACACACGCAACTGCGGGTCTCACACCCTGGGAGACCTCCCAGGCTTCCCCTCTCCTGCCCTCATCCCGTCGCCCATCACCAAGGCTTGCCTTCTGCTGTCTACATGGCTCTTGAACCCCTCTATTTCTCTTGAGCCTGCACCGAGTGTAGACCACCTGCTCCCTTTCCCCAATGCCGCCTCAGAACACAGCCACCCTCCTCCCCTTCCCCGGCCCCACATACTCCATTCCGACAGAGAAGCAGAGCCTTTCAGCCCTCCTCTTAAACCTCAGGGCCCTTACAATAAGCTAAGCTCACTTCGTTTAAATGGCTTCCGCTCCACCTGTCCGCCTCTGGCTCCAGCCCACGCTTCTACCCACCCTGACCGCCTTTCATTCCCTCCAAGTCACCCCCCCGGGCCATTGAAAACACTGTTTATCCAACACAGTGGCCCCTACACTGATGAATGGCACTCAGGCCTCCTCTGCACTGGAACATCCTGGCGTCTAGAGACTTCCGAAGGCCTGCCCTAGACAGGGAGCCCTTCGCCCGCCCCCCCACCGCCGCGAATTACTGCTTGGCCCACTGTGGTCCCCCCGGACTGGAAGCTTTGCGGGGCGAGGGCCTGCAAGAGAGCTCGGGAAACGAATTTGTGTGGAACGCCTGAAAGAATTAGGGTGGCTGACAAGTGCTTGGATTTGCCGCTGCACACTGGGGATTTTAGCAGGAAAGAGGAGATGTAGGGAGATGTCACTGCGCGGATCCCGAGGAGAGAGAGGGGGTGGGGAAGGGCGGGTGGCAATGCGGCTGCAGCGCGGCGAGGCGGCGGGGAAGAGGCGTGGGAAGAGCGGAGAGAAGACCTACGGGGAGGGCCCGCGGCTGGGGCTCGCGGGGGTCGGGGGGCACGGGCGGGAAGGGGGGCGCAGCCGCGGCGGTGCCGCCGAGCCACTGCGCCACGGCGCCCACCGCGCAGCTGCGCCACCGAGCTCCGGTCTCGGTCTGCGTCGGCAGGGACAGGGCCGGGTCGGCTCGCTTTCGCTCCCGTCCTCGCGTCCAGTCTCCCGGCCCGAGCGCGGGGGTGCTCCCGGTCCGCCGGCCCCGCCCGGCCCCAGAACGCCCCACTTGCCGCCTTCAGCACCGCGCCGCTCCTCCCGCCGCCGCCCTCCGGGCCGGACCCCAGACCGAGCTCTGCAGCCGCGCCGAAGGTCCCCGCTCCGGTGACGCACTCGCGGGCCTCTGCCCGCCTGCAGGGCCTGAGACCACCCCCAGGCTTCCGGCCCGGACTGGGGCGGCGCGGGGGTGGTGCCGGGGGGCGAGGGGGCGGCGCTCGGCAAACCCCCAGGCCCTCCTGGCCCCTGCGCGAGGGGGTCCCTGCAGCTAAGAGGGCTGGAGGCGCCCGCGGTCCGCCGGAGGCCTCCGAATCCGATTCAGGAAGCAAAGGCGTTCAAGCTGCAGGCGATCCGGTGTGACGAGGGCGACCAGTGGAGGGAAAAACCGGGACGGGGGCAGCCCCGCGAAGGACGCCGAAGTCCTGGCTTTTCTACTTTCAGACTCCCGTGTTAGAGTAGGAAGGGCTGTGAGTCTAAACTGGGGGGAGGCCACTAACTGTAATTACCGAGGCACGTACTCTTAACGGGCTAACCCCTGTGCTCACCTGACCTGATAGGGGGTGCCTCCCTTTAAGAGAAAAAGGTATTAACAGCTTTATTAAAATACGCTTAATACACCATAATATTAACCCTTTAAAAGTATACATTTCAGGGGCATCTGGGGGGCTCAGTCGGTTAAGTGTCTGCCTTGCCCTCAGGTCATGATCGCAGGGTCTTGGGATCCAGCCCCCAGTCAGGCTCTCCTCTTCTCCCTCTCCTTCTGCTCCTCACCCACTGCTAATGCTCTCTCTCTCTCTAGGTCTGCTCTCTCTCTCTCTCTCTCTCTGAAAAAAAAAAAAAATCTTTTAAAATATGCTTGTTTTAGAAGAAAAAGTATACTACTAGTTAGTTGTATACTAGATAGTTAGTTGTATACTAGATAGTTGTACAACTATCACCACTACCTAACTTCAGAACATTGTATCACCTAAAAAAGAAACACTCTGCGCATTAGCAATTATTATCTATTCCCTCCTCCTCTAGCCCCTGGCAACCATTAATCCATTCTGCCTAGGTTTGCCTCTTGTGGGAATTTCACGAAGATAGAATCATATATGATACGGCCTTTTGTGACTCCCTTCTTTCACTTGGCATAGTGTTCTCAAGGTTGATCTTTGGTGGTTCAAGGTGACAACTACCTGTCTTTCACTTCTTCTTATGACTGATAACATAATAATATTGAGTGCATACATGTATATATCCATTTTGATTATTCATTCATCAGTTGGTAGACATTTGGGTTGTTGCCCTCTTGTCTGTTATGAATAATGCTACTATGAACGTTCACATTCAAGTTTTGTGTAGACATATATTTTCATTCTCTTGAGTCTGTACCTGGAGTGGAATTGTTAAATCATATAGTAAGTCTATATTTAACTGTTGGAGGAAATGTCAAAATATTTTTCAAAGCAGCCGCACAGTTTTATCACCATCAGTGTATGTGGGTTTCAGTTTCTGTCTTTTTTCATTTTAGCCGTCAGAGTGGGTGTGAAGTGCTATCTCATTATGGCTTCTGGTTATATTTCCCTGATGTTTCGTGATGTTGAGCATCTTTCTTTTTTCTTTCTTTCTTTTTTTTTTTTTTTTGTCATGTGTTTACTGGCTCTTTGTCAGAGAAAAATCAATTCAAATACTTTGCTCATTTTCTTTTTTCTCTTTTTAAAGATTTATTTGTTTGACAGATAAGTAGGCATCTGAACTTCTCAGATGTCAGTGCTTTTTCCATGTGGAAAAGCAGAATTAAATCATAAAATCCAGATGACAACATGAGGGGCCCATGTACACACTTATTATCCCCCACCTGTCTCCCAGCCCCACAGCCCCTGTGCAACTAGGTGGTAGGTTCTGGTCCAAGACAATGCACAGATACTTTTCTTCTTATAAACACACCAAGACTCTTCCAAAATGGTCATGTTTTCCCTATCCAAGGGACACAATATTAAAATAGCTAGAAATCAACTGAGACCAGCAGAGGTTTTCTTCTTCTTCTTCTTTTTTTAGGATTTATTTATTTGTGGGGGAAGGGAAGCAAAAGAGCACGAGCAGGAGTAGCAAAGAGGAGAGAATCTCAAGCAGACTCCCCGCTGGACATGGGGTTCGATCTGACCCAGAGATCATGACCTGAGCCAAAAGAGTTAGACACATCATCAACTGAGCCACCCAGGGACCGCCAGCAGCAAAATTCCTGTTTGCCCTCACGTACCAAGCAAACTGCCTGCCCTGGAGTTAGCTTCTGGTACCGCAGGAGCTGTCACTCATTCTGTGTGTCCACAGGGAAGGAAGGAAGAACAGAGGGGAGACCTCCATTTGCATCTGCTCCTCCCCTTACCGAGATCCCCCGTGAGGTCTTCTCTTCAGTGACAGCTCATGGGACACCAGCTCTAGTCCCAGTCTCTCCTCATTTTCTCCAAGTAACCATGACAGGTCTCATCCATGGCCCCACAAAGCAAGCCCATTCTGGTCCCAGGAGAGAAGGCGGGAAATCAGGCAGGCCCCCTCAGCATCCTGGGCAGGGGGTAGCTGGAAGCCGCTCCTACCTGTGGCAAGAGGCCATTCTTAAACTTCCAGGAACTTTGCAAGCTAGTTGTCAAACTCTTGGAACTAGAAGTGAGCCATGGTGAGAGTGTTTACCCCACAGGAACCAGCAAACACTATTACTCAGGGCTTCCTCCTTCCCTCACCCCAACACATACACACCACCTCTGGGTGTGCCTAGCCAGTCTGCTAGCAACATTGATCCTTTATCTCCTACCTACGAGTTTGCTTCGCCCTCCTGGACTTCCTTCCTGGCAGAGAAGAAGATGTAAGATAAGTTCCTCACCTATACTTAAGATTCTTGCTACTCAAAGTGTGGTCCACGGAGCAGCAGCATCTGTACTACGTGCACTCTTGTTAGAAATAAGAATGGGAAGGTGACACCCAGACCTCCTGAACAGAGACTGCAGCTAAGCAAGATTGCTAAGGCAGCCATAACAAAGGAGCCCAGATCCAGTGGCTTAAACAACAGAAATCTATTTACTCGAGATTCTGGAAACTTGAAATCCAAGATCAAGGTGTCGACAGATTTGGTTTCTTCTGAGGCCTCTTTCCTTGGCTTGTGGATGGCGATCTTCTTTCTGGGTCTTCACATGGCTCTTCCTCCGTATCTATCTGTGTCCAAGTGTCCTCCTCTTAAAAGGACATCAGTCATGTCAGGTTAAGGTTCACCCTAATGATCTCCTTTTAACTTTTACCACTTCTTTAAAGACCCCGTCTCTGGGCGCCTGGGTGGCTCAGTGGGTTAAAGCCGCTGCCTTCGGCTTGGGTCGTGATCCCAGGGTCGTGGGATCGAGCCCCGCATCGGGCTCTCTGCTCCGCGGGGAGCCTGCTTCCTCCTCTCTCTCTCTGCCTCTCTGCCTACTTGTGATCTCTGTCTGTCAAATAAATAAATAAATAATCTTAATAAAAAAAAAAGACCCCGTCTCTAAGTATGGTCACATTCTGAGCACAGGGGGTAAGGACTTTGATATATGAATTTTGGGGAAAACAACTCAGCCTATAACAATTTGTATACATATTAATGTTTGAGAAACACTGGATCAATCCCTACCCTGTCTTTCAAGACTCTTGCTCAATAATTACTGGGCCTTCAACAAACCCTTCCCTTGAGAATAAAGAATAATGTCCTTACATTTTTGGCATAATCTCTTCTTAGCTTCATCAGCCTGTCCTTACCAGCAATTCCACCTTTGAATACACAATAGAAATGCGTACACAAGGGGATGCATGGCTGGCTCAGTAGACATCTGATTCTTGATCTTGGGATCCTGAGTTGAGGGCCCAATTTGGGTATAGAGATTACTTTAAAAAAGAAAGAAATACATACACATGTTCACCAAAAGACATGCAGTGGTCTTCATCCAGCACTACTTGTGATAATCCAAAGTCGGAAACTCCTGGAATGCTGTCTAGTGGATGGATTGAAAGAAATGAGCTCAGGCTGGAACCCACCAACACTCAGACTCATTGCCGTGGGCTTACCATGCCCAGATGAGTATTGTCATCAGGAAGCAGAATGACATCAGGTCCTGCTGTGCACAGGGTAGTCCCAGGTCCTGGGTTTGCACTTCTCTACATACCCTGTTTTAAATTTAACTTGCTTAAATATCATATATACTATCTCTGTCTCATAAAAACAAGAAGTCAAAATTAGATTACTGAAACATGAACACAGCTTACCCCCTAAATAATACATCCAGGGAGGGGGCGCCTGGGTGCCTCAGTGGGTTAAAGCCTCTGCCTTCGGCCCGGGTGGTGGTCCCAGGGTCCTGGGATCCAGCCCCACATTGGGCTCTCTGTTCCGTGGAGAGCCTGCTTCCTCCTCTCTCTACCTGCCTGCCTCTCTAACTACTTGTGATCTCTATCATAAATAAATAAAATCTTAAAAAAAATAATACATCCAGCTTGAAGAACCCCTTGGGGACAGACAAGAGAGTTTTTACGTCTGTATGGATCTTTATGCTGATACATTTAAATCTTCCTCAGTACATCTTGATGTTGAGAACAGAGTGCTTGTGTACCCACAGATCAAATACTACAAGGTGAGCGAGAATAGATCAGCAAATATAGAGAGACCTAAACTTTCTGTATTAGTTTTGGATGGAGTTGTGGTTTTGTTCCTCTTTTGGGAATCTGCATAAAGAAATACCCCCAGGGGGACGCCTGGGTGGCTCAGTTGGTTAAGCAGCTGCCTTCGGCTCAGGTCATGATCCCAGCGTCCTGGGATCGAGTCCCACATCAGGCTCCTTGCTTGGCAGGGAGCCTGCTTCTCCCTCTGCCTCTGCCTGCCACTCTGTCTGCCTGTGCTCGCTCTCTCTCTAACAAATAAATAAATAAAATATTTTTTTAAAAAAACCTTTAAGAAATACCCCCATGGATCTTCTAATTTAAAAATATTCCTCCAAGTTAAGAGGATGATTAAATAATATTTAGGCCTCTGGGGAGAAGGTTCTGGCTAGAAAAGATATTGTTGACCAAAGGGAGTGATCCTTTCATCCCAAAGAGTTGCCTGATCTTGTCATATAAATGTAACCATAAGGCTTAAAAATATATTCAAATATAGTTTAGACTTTTCTATCTTTGAGCGATATGCACGGAGGTTGAATTCAACCTATAGCTCCCACCCATCATCCCATTCAAAAGGGAGTGTAGGAAAGTATCTCAAGTTAGCCCTAACACCAAGTAACACTGTTTTCTGAGCTCAGAATTGTAGAGCCTTGAATCTTAACACAACAGGCATCCTTGTCACCCACATTGCAAAGTGTCTGAGTAAATGTAGAGCATGATAGCATGACACACTCATGAGGGCTGTCACCGGGTTCCAGGATATCTCCAATCCATATCCTATCACCAAGGACAGCCCCTGGGTTTGACCAAGGATGAGAAAAGAGAACTCTCACTACAAAAATCATTTTGGGCTTTTTCTCCCTTCCTCCCAGTAAAAGATACAGAGAGGACCTGAAATCCACTCAGCAGTAGATTAAGAATCGAGAGGTTTTTGTTTTTGTTTATTTTAAAGATTTATTTATTTATTTATTTATTATAGGTAGAGAGAGTGAGCAGGGGGAGGGGAGAGGGCAAGAGGGAATCCTCAGGCAGGATCTTCACTGAGCACAGAGCATGACATGGAACTCATTCTGGGACCCTGAGATTTTTTTTTAAATGTTTTTTTTATGTTATTTATTTATTTGACAGAGAGAGAGAGATCACAAGCAGGCAGAGGGAGAGGGAGAAGCAGGCTCTCTTTTTATTTTTTTAATTTTATTTATTTATAAAAATGAACATCAATTAGCCAGATGTTTCCTAGAATGACCAGGACTTATCCATGAAGACCCAGCCAGCAGAAGGACTCAGGATCATCCCCAAGGAGACTGAAGCTCAGAGCAGGCAACCTACTTGGGGTGGCACCATTTATTTTTGACTTACAGAAAAATGCTTGGCACAGCCAACCAGTGGGATGGTCAGAATCACTCCATCAGTTCATGAATCTTACAATAACATCACCCTGTATATTGCATGGTAGCTGGTTTTGTTTGTTTTGCTTCACTTACTGCATTAAGGAAGGCTTTTTCTGGACTTAGGAATTTGGTAGAGGCTACCCAGATTAAAGTCTCAGTTTGACAATAAGATTTTTGTTTGGAAAGACTATTTATTTTTGTTAAGATTTTGTTTAGAAAGACTATTTTGTTGGTAATGTGATCCTGGTTGTGGGGGCTCTCTGTGCATTTTAGGATGTCTAGCAGCATTCATGGCCTCTACCTACTAGGTAGGTACCAGGAGCACTTCCCCCATTATGACAATCCAAGTGACTCCACATATTGCCATGGGTCTTCCGAGGGGACACCATTGCCCCCAGCTGAAAACTTGTGTAGCAAATGTATTCTTATCAGAAAATTATGATAATAGGGAGCAGAAAGAAAAGAAAAAAATAGGTCTTTGGGATTGAATCTAACCTGGCCTCAGGGAACATGAGAAAGAGCAGACATAAAAATGAAAATGTCTCACTAGCAATTTTACAGAAGTTCTCCAGACCAGATTGTGATCAAATGTCAAGTCAGAATGGAAACTAAGGTTGTTCCTCTATCTCCCTCCCCAACCCAAAGTCTCCTTCCTCTAGTAAGTGGGAAGAAGGAACCTTAGGGTAACCCCACTGAGGTTCATTGCTGCACTGTGGGGAGTGTTCATACAACCCCCTGATATTACATGCAAAATGTCTAAACATCACAATGCTCTGGGACACTTTCGCCAAATTGTCATAGAAACCCAAAACACAAAGAGGCTATGGATTACTTCCCAAAAGCATTACCCACTACTGCATTTGTACAGAAGGTCACGCATAACCCACTAGATTATGTGTTTAGGGGAGATTATGTGTTCCCTCTAAACAACTCCAGAAAACACAAATTCTCTCATTTGTGTTGATAAATTCTCTCATTTGTCACCATACATAACTACACTCTAAAAATGGCCCATTTACAAAAATTCATTTAGATAGCTGCCTTTCAATTTTAAATGTTTTTTTAATTTATTTATTTTTTAAATTTCTTTTCAGTGTTCCAGAATTCATTGTTTATGCACCACACCCAGTGCTCCATGCAATACATGCTCACCACCAGGCTCACCCAATCTCTCATCCTCTGCCTCTCCAAAACCCTCAGATTGTTTTTCAGAGTCCATAGTCTCTCATGGTTCGTCTCCCCCCACAATTTCCTCCAACTCCCTCTCCTCTCCATCTCCCCATGTCCTCTGTGCTATTTCTTATGCTCCACAAATAAGCGAAACCATATGATAATTGACTCTCTCTGCTTGACTTATTTCACTCAGCATAATCTCTTCCAGTCCTGTCCATGTTGATACAAAAGTTGGGTATTCATCCTTTCTGATGGAGGCATAATACTCCATAGTGTATATAGACCACATCTTCCTCATCCATTCGTCTGTTGAAGGGCATCTTGGTTCTTTCCACAGTTTAGCGACTGTGGCCATTGCTGCTATGAACATTGGGGTACATATGGCCCTTCTTTTCACTCCATCTGTATCTTTGGGGTAAATACTCAGTAGTGCAATTGCAAGTTCATAGGGAAGCTCTATTTTTAATTTCTTAAGGAATCTCTACACTGTTTTCCAAAGTGGCTGCACCAACTTGCATTCCCACCAACAGTGTTAGAGGGTTCCCTTTTCTCCATCCTCTCCAACACATGTTGTTTACTGTCTTGATAATTTTGGCCATTCTAACTGGTGTAAGGTGGTATCTCAATGTGGTTTTGATTTGAATCTCCCTGATGGCTAGTGATTATGAACATTTTTTCATGTGTCTGTTAGCCATTTGTATGTCTTCATTGGAGAAGTGTCTGTTCATATCTTCTGCCCATTTTTTGACATGATTATCTGTTTTGTGTGTGTTGAGTTTAAGGAGTTCTTTATAGATCCTGGATATCAGCCCTTTGTCTGTATTGTCATTTGCGAATATGTTTTTAACAAAAGTTCAAAATAAAATAAAACAAAATAAAATCCTTTGTGTTTTTGTGAAATAGAGTTATAGTTTTATCTTATTTATCAAAGATGTAATTTTGCTATAATATGCTGATAGTTTTGTCTGGCTAAAATAACTTAATCACTTGATTTCCCCCCATGAACACTGTCAGAGACTCTCTATCCTATACAACTGACCTTTTTACCCATGTCTGCCCTTTCTCCATCACCATGGTGCCCCTCCTGCTATCAGTGGGCCAACATCAGCTGTTTGGAATCACAGAAAAAAAGCATGGCCTTGTTCTTCCTGTGTAACAAGCATGCACACCTGGGACATATGGGCAGCAGTGTTTCCCTTTGCTGCCATGAAGACTGTAGCCAGGGCAAAAGAGATGCTCAGGGCCAAGAAAAACACATGTCCTGAGTTCTCTTTTTTCTCCCACATTCTTTTTTTTTTATTTCTTTTCATTTAAATTCAATTAATTAATAGTGTATTATTAGTTTCAGAGTTCAGTGATTCATCAGTTGCATATAACAACAGTGCTCATTCCATCAAGTGTCCTCCTTAATGCTCATCACCCAGTTACCCCAACCCCCCACTCACCTCCCCTCCAGCAACCCTCAGTTTGTTTCCTAGAGTTAAGGGTCTCTTATGGTTTGTCTCCCTCTCTGATTTTGTCTTATTTTCTTTTTCCCTTCCTTCCCTTATGATCCTCTGTTTTGTTTCTTAAATTCCACATATGAGTGAGATCATATGGTAATTGTCTTTCTCTGATTGAGTTATCTTGCTTAACATAATACCCTCTAGTTCCATCCACATCATTGTGAAGAACAAAGCTTCATTTTTTGATGGCTGAATAATATTCCATTTTATATACACCACATCTTTTTAATCCATTCATCTGTTGATGGACATCTGGGCTCTTTCCATAGTTTGGTTATTGTGGACATTGTTGCTAGTAACATTGGGATGCAGGTGCTCCTTTGAATCAGCACTCTTGTATCCTTACGATAAATACCTGATAGTGCAATTTCTGGGTCATAGGGTAGCTCTATTTTTAACTTTTTGAGGCACCTCCATACTGTTTCCCAGAGTGATTGTACCAGCTTACGTTTCCACCAACAGTGTAGGAGGGTTCCCCTTTCTCTGCATCCTTGCCAACATCTCTTCTTTCTTGACTTGTTAATTTTAGCCATCTGACTGGTGTGAGGTGGTATCTCATTGTGGTTTTGACTTGTATTTCCCTGATGCCGAGTGAAGTTGAGCATTTCTTCATATGTCTGTTGGCCATGTTGGCCATGACTTCTTTGGAGAAATGTCTACTGATGTCTTCTACCCATTTCTTGATGGGATTATTTGTTGTTTGGGTGTTGAGTTTGATAAGTTCTTTATAGATCTTGGATACTAGCCCTTTATCCGATAAGACATTTGCAAACATCTTCTCCCATTTTGTGGGCCGTCTTTTGGTTTTGTGAGAAAAGCCCCCAAGTAGCCAAAGGAATGTTGAAAAAGAAAACCAAAGCTGGTGGCATCACAATTCCAGACTTTCCCCACATTCTTAATGAGCTAATGGCAAAAGTACCACTTGCAACACAAGCAAGTCTGTGACCTAAAGAATCATTGGGGAAAGTTGAAATCGAAAGCATAATCCAGAAGCACATCCAGTCCATTTTTAGTCACCTTGTCATTAGTACCTCTGTCAGTGGACACCGGGTGTGTTCAGCAGAATAATGGCCCCCAAAGATGTCCACGCCCTCATCCTCAAACCCTGTGACTGTGTCACCTTATATGGTAAAGGGGACTTGACAAATGTGATCAAGTTCAGGACCTTGAGATGGAAGATTCTCCTTAATTATGTGGGTGGGCTCGATGGAATCACAAGAGAGAAGCAGGAAGGTCAGAATCAGAAAAAGGAGGACAGATGTAAGGACCAGACTGAGGCAGGGTGATCAGCCAAAGAACGTAGCGGTTTTGGGGGTGGGGGTAGGGAGAGGGTGGCTGGCTTATGGACATTGGGGAGGGTCTGTGCTATGGTGAGTGCTGTGAAATGTGTAAGCCCGATGATTCACAGACCTGTACCCCTGGGACAAATAATACATTATATGGTAATTAAAAAAAAAAAAGACACTGATTTGTTCACAAAGCAGTCAGTCCTGGCTACCTGGGTCCATGATGGCTAAGCATCAGCAACAGGACTGCCACTGGGTCACAGACAGCCTCCAGGACCTCCTTCCTGTGCCCTATCCGATAATGGCCAACTTCCGCCTGCCGGCCCTGCTGGAGCGCTTGACATGCATCGTCTCCAATACGGCCCTTGCTGAGGTCAGTGCTGTCAGCGCTCCTGCCAGAGGCCACCAGCAGCCATGATGGATGAAGGCAGCTTGATTCCAGAGCCTGAATCATCACAGAACCGCCCCCCACCCCCGCCACCCGCCTCCCGCCACTGTTGCTCCTTCTCTGTCTGGCATGTCTATAATTTGTAAAAGATGGTCTGTGAATAAATAAGGTAAATGATGTAAATACAAGCAAAAGTTTGATCACTGTGCCATGTGAAAACAGCTGGGCAGAATTCACCAGACCTGCAGAGTTGGCTTGAGAAAGTCTGATCTAAACCGTGAGAAACGTAGAAAAGACTAATTTTACTTTGAAACAGGGGGACTCCAAAGAGATATGCCATTTTCCAATACAGTGGCTGACACAGGGCCAAGGAGGGGCCCAGCGGGCTCATGGCATGGACAGCAATAACGAACCCAGCACCGCTCAGTGGGCATTTTGCACGAGAGACATTCATGTGGGTCCTGGGGCTTTACCTCGAGCAGCTGTATTGCGCACGTGCCCAGGAAAGGGGCAGCTGGGTTCATCCCCACGTGCCTAGAAAGAAGGAAAAGATGCCCTCCAAGAGAAGCTTTATCACTGAACCGAAAGCTAGTGCGGGTTACCATTCATTATTACAGGTTTAACAAATCATTATAAGGTTTCAATAAACCTTATTTAATAAGAGGGGCTGGTTTTGGCTGGTCTACTACTCAATACAATATTGAAGTTCATCAATGCACCTGTTTCCCTCAGCTGCTTTGTTGTCATAATTGAAAACATTTTGGGAAACAAAGGGACAAATCATCCATAATCCCATAGCCCTGTAATCTGTTTTCTTTTTTTCTTTCTAATTTTTTTTACATGTATGTATATTTTTAGCTCAAAAATTTTAAAACCACATAAGAACTATAGTTTCCAGTTTGGGAAAATGGAAAATAAGCCCAACAAAGTTACTGAAAACTCTACCTAGAGATAAGGATCATGGTCCATAGATTTGAGGTTTTAAATGTTTTTTCAGTTGTAGTCAAACACACTTAATGAAGCTTACCATCTCAACTATAGTTAAGTGTGCAGTTTGAGGCACTGTGACCTTGAGTACACCCACACTGTTGCACGACCCTCACCACCGTCCGTCCACAGAGCTCTTTTCATTTTGCAAAACTAAAACTCTGTACCCATCAAACACTAACCCCCGATTCCTCTCCCATCGCCCCAGCCCCTAGAAGCCACCCTTCTACCTCCTATCTCTGAATCAGACTATTCTAGGTTATCTCAGAAAAGCAGAATCATACATTTGTCCTTTTGTAACTGGCTTATTTCACTGAGCGTAACATCCTCAAGGCTCATTCATATTTTGGCACGCGTCAGAACTTCCTTCCTTTTTCAGGCTAATATCCCATGGTGTGTAGACCTCACATTTAGTGCATCCATTCATGCATCTATGAACCCTTGGGTTGCTTCTGCCTTTGGCTATTATGAATAGTGCTGCTACGAACGCGAGTGTACAAATATCTGAGTCCCTGCTTTTATTTCTTTTGGGTAAATATCCAGAAGTGAAATTGCTGGGCCATATGGCACCTCTGTGTTTAATTTTTTGAGGAACCTTCATAGTGTTACAGACTGATTTTCACACGCAGATGGGTCATCATCTGATCTCTTGCCTTCCTCTTTCCTAGTGTGCTGCAAAGTGCTTCCTCTGCATTTTTGAAAATGTGCTCCATTAAGCCTTAGGCAAAGTCTTGTGAGTCTCATAGGGCCACAACTGGGGGAGAGTAGACCTGGGTGAGTGAGGCTAAGGAGTTGGGGGATCACCATTTCAATATGAGCGTCTCCTGGGTTAGATGTTTTATGTGAAGCTTTCTCCGAAAATAGTTGTTTAAGAGGGAGTGTCTCACATTAAAAAAAAAAAAAGTGTGAGGGCCACTCTAAATATAGATCCACCCAAACCAATGCTAATTAAGTCTCAAGCAATGTGTAAAAACGTCAACAAGAAAGCACAATAGTGGTATAGTTTGCTCAGCAAACTCTCCACATAATAAGTCATATTAAATGTTAAAGTTCCTCGACTGTCCTCAAAACACAATGCCTCCCGGGAGCTTTCAGCTACACAGCTTGTCCTCAAAGTCTGCAGTTTCTGGAAGGCTGGTGTGTTGGCCATGGGCAAGCTCCCGGCAGAGCAGGGTCAAGGCTCCTCCTCCTGGCTGCTGCCAGCCCACACAACCTCACTTAACACATTTCCGGACATGTCTGGCTGAGAGCCAGAAAGAGCTACTCAAACTCCAGAGCACTTGGGTCCACCAAGTAAAGAGACCCAAAGAGGGAGAGAGTTAGGTAGAGCAGAGAGCGCAGATACATAAATAAAGTTTGAGTTTGACCTTGAGAGTTTTGCCATCTAGATGAGGCAGGCATAAACCTTGGCTGGTGAGTGTGAGTCTGTGTGTGTGTGTGTGTGTGTGTGTTTAATCGTCCTGTCTGCATAGGTAAAAGAATGAACTTGAATATCCCATCAATCTCAATCTTGGATTTTAACCACTTTGACTGCCTTGTTATGGCCTACTTCTGGTTTCTCCTTTTCTCTTCTTTCATCTCATTTCCTTGCCTCCTTTCCTATGCTGGAATGGAGGCCCAGGAAGTACTGGTCAATAGCACTCTCTTTCCCATCATCATCCACTCCAGAGCCAGGACACACAGGTGTGCATGCACACTCACACAGTGTACCTCCACAGTGTGTCTCAGCTCACACCAATGTCAGCAGGGTGGGAGGCAGGTAACAGAATGACTCGTTCTTCCCCTTCTTGCTGCCTCGGTTCCCCTGAGCAGTAAAGCTTTTGAGAAGGTTAGAACTTTAAATGACATGGATCTCTGGGGCGTCTGGGAAACTCAGTTGGTTAAGTGGCCAGCTCTTGGTTTCAGCTCAGGTCATGATCTCAGGGTCCTGGGATCGAGCCCCGTGGGAGTCTCTCTCTCCCTTTCCCTCTGCCCACCCCCCAACTCTCATGGGCACTCACTCTCTCTCAGATAAATAAACAACATGGACCTCCCAGCAAAGATCAAAAAGGCCTTCATTTCAATATCACACAAACACCACGGGTGGGCACCAGGGTCATGTACCCCAGGGTCATTTATGCTACATGGGGGGGTCTGATAGTCATTGCAATTAATTAGCATCAAACCACATGTTCCTTTACAGGTGAACACATAAGGCCTGGGGCAATTAAATTACTGTCCTCAGATGTGGCAGAAAGAGGGACAGAATCTCAAAAGCAAGTCTTCTGCTTCCCAGTATGTAGGAGCCTCGCATCCCAGTGAGCCACACTGCCGTAAGTGAGTTTATTCAGAGAGCTTTTACGGAGAACTTTCCTTACATGTTCTGGGGATGAAAATGCAAGCTGGGCTCCTCACCTGGAGCCCAGTCCCCAGGGGAGAAGAGCTACCTGACCGCACAGTTGGCCTGTGGCCCGTGAGCTCGGTGACCACAGCTCCCTCACAGCAGGTTGACGGGTCTGAACTCGGTTGGGAAAGTCAGGCATGGTTTTAAACAAATGTGGAGGGTGAGTATTTTGGAGTCTTAGAAAAACAACGTGGCCCACCATCGGCTGGCGAGAGCCACTGGAAAGCCTATGGCAGGAGCCCCAGCCACAGACTAACCAGCCTCTGGGATGCAGAGGAAACATCTTTGTCGGACATGCAGGAGACAGAATTGCTGGGCCATGGGACTGGTCCCTTAGGCTTAGGGAGCAGGAGAAGTCAAGGATTAGTCTGAGTTTGTAGCACACTTAGGGCAAACCAAGGACCACAGGGACAGCGGCATGAGGAAGCCAGCTCGGAACAGGGAAGCTGATACACTCCTTGGGAGGTCTGTGGGACCTCCCATCTGAACCCATCACCAAGGCCAGCCAAGGGCTGGTGCACGTACAGGTAGGAGACTCAGAGCTAGCAGTGATTCTAGAGTTACGGTCCCTTAGCTTCCCTATTGCAGGAGGTTCCGTGTAAGTGGATGAAATTTCTGAGAAGGTGTAGTGGAGACACAAGAAAAAGAAATTCAACAAGTTCTGGGGACTTTCCAGTATTTGGAAGTAGTAAAATGAAGGAGGATGAGGTGCCTGTGAGCCTGTGACCCCAGCATGGGAAATGGGAGACAAACAGGGGAGGCCCTGAGGGTGGCTGCTTCAGAGTGGGAGGCCTTAACTCCTGGGGATGAGGAGGCTCTGAGGTGGGGAACTGAGTTAAGGGAGTTCCTGCTATGCGAAAGGAGGGGCAGTCTGGTGAAGAAGCATTTTTTTCAAGTAGGGAAGAAGTGACAGATGAAGGAGATAAGGTTAAACTGTTTTGTTTTGTTTAATCGGGGAAAAGCAAGAACACAAGGTCACCAGCAAGTGGCTGGCAGAGGGACCAGGAGGATATGCATCCCGGATTGGCCAAAGGTGGGCCAGGGTGGCTCCAGGCCCCACTGTCAAGGCCACAAAATCCAGTGCAGTGTCACTACTACCCACCCCGACACAGGCCCCTAGGGTTCTGATCCCAGGCCTTGGAGGCCACAACTCCAGCGCCAGGCCAGGGTGGGGGGGGTGGGGAGGGGCCCTCATATGACACCCCCACCCCCATGACGCTGCGGGGCATGCGGGAGGACCCCTGGTACCCGCACCTGCAAGGCTCTCCTCTTTCCCTCCCTCCTGCTGCCCCCCTCCTCCCTCCTCTCCCTGTCTGCAGGTACCCTGCCTGGGCTCTCCCTCCCTTCCTCCTCCCCAGCTTACCTGACGCTCTGGGGGAACATTTCAGCTCCCACACCTGGAAGGTCTTGTTGGAAACACGTGTGCCTTTTTATTCGGGCACATGGAAGTATGGCCAGCTCAGCTCTCCCTGCTTGACCTACCACCTCTCTGCCCCTTCTGTTTCAAGGAAATCAGAACCCCTCCTTCTTCCCCAGGACATAGTGGTTCCACTGCCTTCTCTCCTCCAGCTTTACTCCCTTGTGCCCTATGGGAGTCGTGTTATTCACACCTCGTACATATGCCCAGTCTCCCCCATGTTAAAAACCAAGTAACCAGGTGCAACCACTCTGGAAAACAGCATGGAGGTTCCTCAAAAAATTGAAAATAGAGCTACCTTATGATCCAGCAATTGCACTACTGGGTATTTACCCTAAAGATACAAACGTAGTGATCCAAAGGGGCACGTGTACCCGAATGTTTATAGCAGCAATGTCCACAATAGCCAAGTTATGGAAAGAACCTAGATGTCCATCAACAGATGAATGGATAAAGAAGATGTGGTGTATATATATACAATGGAATACTATGCAGCCATCAAAAGAAATGAAATCTTACCATTTGCGACGACATGGATGGAACTAGAGCGTATTATGCTTAGCGAAATAAGTCAACTGGAGAAAGACAACTATCACATGATCTCCCTGATATGAGGAAGTGGAGATGCAACAGGGGTGGAGGTTAAAGTGGTAGGAAAAGAAAAAATGAAACAAGATGGGATCGGGAGGGAGACAAACCAAAAGAGACTCTTAATGTCATAAAACAAACTGAGGGGGGTGGGGGAGAGAGGGGTTGGGAGAGGGTGGTGGGGTTACATTATATGTTTAAATAAAGCTAAAAAAAAAAAAAAACAAGTAACCACACTTCTTCTCTCCTTCATCTGATCCATGCCAACCTGCTCGCCACAGTGAAGCCCTAATAATCACTCCAAATCTGATCATGTTACAGCTGAGTTGAAAATCCTTCATAACATCCTCTTATCCTAAAAATCAAGTCTAAACTGTCAACGAGTGTGAGCCTTTTAAAGTCTTAGTTATTCCTTTCGAGCTGTGGTAAGCTTTTCACAATCCCTCCATATCCTGCATGCGTATTCCTCTACATGTACACCTGGGGCGCCTGGCACCCCAGCTTCTCTATCAAAATGCAGCTCAAACAGTGCCTCCACCAGGAAGCTTTCCCAGATATCTCCAAGTTGTCGCCCTCTTCTGTTTCCAAAAAACCCCATGGCCATTTTGAACCCCAGACCAATTAAGTGATAATTGCTTGAGCAGAAACCTAGGCAGTGGGATGGATTCCAGAGTGGGGCAATGGTTGAGGGCCACGGATCACTGAGGGAGAGTTATCTGATTCTTAATCCTTCTGCATGTGATTACGGAGGATGTCAGGTCCGAAATCTGCAGGGCAGGTGGGCAGGCTGGAGACCAGGGAGGAGCTGATGCTGCAGCCATCTGGAAGCAGAATTCCCTCTTCCTCAGGGCACCTCAGTTACTCTCTCTAAAGGGAAACTGATTAGATGAGGCCCACCAATATGGTGGGTAATCAAAGTCTGCTGATTTAAGTGTTAATCTCATATTTAAAAATACCTTCACAGCAATATTTAGACTGGTTTTGACCAAATATCTTGGTACTGTGGCCCAGTCATAGGTGACACATAAACTTAACCATCACACTGAGTTTCCCCTTTGTCTCACCAAAGATATGGAGAGACGAGAAGCACAGCCATTTCTGTGTTTCAGAAAGACACCTCTGGCTGCCTTATCACGAGTTCAGAAAGACACCTCTGGCTGCCTTATCACGAGTATATTGTGGGAGGCTGCCACCATGAGCAGTGAACCATGGGGAGATGAGTAAGAGCGTCATGCGTGGAGACAGGGGAATACAGAAGTCACACTCACCAGTGAGGTGCTGTTGTCTGAAGAGAAGTTTCCAGACCATGATTCAGAGTCTCAGACACTACTGTCTGTCTCACTTTCTGCCTTCTTAACTCCAACCTCATTTCTCACACCTCTTTAACTGGTACCTGCAGTCTCCGTGGTTCCCAAGTCCCCACCCCTTGGTATGGTTTTTCTGACTGCCTTGGCTCCGGACTTCAGAGACCCCAGGAAGGACACATGCCCAGCTCACTCTCAGGCTGGGCTCCTCTCGTAATTCCCCAGCCTCACCTCCCACTCTCGCCACAACATGCTCTGAAGGTTTTCGTGGTTTCGAGAAGGTGTGGGGGAAAGAGTGCACGGGCCTCTGTTGATTCATCCCAGGAGAGCCAAGCTAGCATCATGAACCATCAGAACTAGAAAACCCATAGAACACGGACTGCTCCTCCTGTTTTCCTGGGGAAGAGAGGGAACGAGGCGGCAGTTGTTGGTTCGCTGTGGGTCCCACGGACAGTTTGTGGAAGAAACCACGCCGTGGTCCATAGACCTCCTTCTCTTGGCTCTTTCTGCCATACTCTGTAGTGATGGCATTGTCACAGGACAGTATTAAAAGGGTCCCACACATCCCATGAGGAAGGAGATGAATGATGGTGAATGTGCGCCACAAAGGGTTAGGGTGTGGTTGTGTGAATACTTACGGAATGGGGTTTTCACTTCCTGAGAGCAGCCAGACCACATAGCTCCACGCAGCCTTCTTGTTCGTAATCTGTGATGCTGCTTTGCTGGAATGAAACTGACATTTGAACTTGAAAATGATCTTCCGCTTTTTTTGCCACTTCTGCTGAGCTCAGTGCACTAACGTGTGCGTTCTCTTCTCTCCAGGTTTCCCACCACTTCTCTCCGTTCACACTGACATAAAACCTCCTTGGGTGTTATTTGGCGAGTCGACAGAGTTAATGAATCATTTACAGAAGACCTGCTTCTGTCCTCTTTCACTCCCCTGCCACCATGCCGCTAGTACGGCGTCGTATCAACACGATCCCAAATTCAGAGTTCTCAGTTATCACCTGGTCATGCAGATAATGCAAAACCTGCTCATATTAAAATGTGTCAATTACTACCCAAGTGAGAGCATGCCAGTAAAAATAAAGGTTGTGGAGCACATCTCGTGCTCCGGGAATGTGTGAATAACCCAGCGGACCTCAATTTCAAAAACATCACATGCCTTTTGCCAAGTTTTGGGTTTCAAGGAACTTGTGAGAGAAACACAAGTGTTTCTGACATGATACCACGTGGTAACTGTCAGCAGTGGTTTGTTACTGCCCCGTCCTTCTTTCTCTTAATTTTAAGGGTGTTCTTTAGAACACCTTATAGTCAGCCCCTGGACAACACGGGGTTCAGGGCACACACCCTCCTGCACAGCAAAATATCTGTGTGTAACTTATGACTCCCCCCAAACTTAACTACTGATAGCCTACTGTTGACCAGACGCCTTCCTGATAACGTAGTCAATTAACACATCTTTTGACTGTTACATGTATCGTATACTATATTCTTATAATAAACCAAGCTAAAGAAAATGGTTTTAAGAAAATCATAAGGAAAACGCATGTATAACACTGCACTGTAGTTATTGGGAGAAATTGCATAAAAATAGACCTGTGCAGTTCAAACCTGTGTTGTTCGGTTGCCTGACAATTAGAGCAGCCTGTCTGTCTTCTAAATATGCCCATTCTCTTTGAGGGGCTTTGACTGGACGTATTGCAGGTGGGACATTAAATAGAAACATAACCCTCACATAGTATGGTGTAGTATAGTATATGGAACATAGGATAGTGTAATTAACACACTCTGATTTGTCAGGGACAGTCCTAATAGTAGCTGCTCTCCTGGTGTCCCACTTAGTTCAGCAGTTGTCACAACTTTTTCATTTTTAATGAAGTATCTTTGCTAATAGCTACATGAAAGCAGGAGGGGTTTGATAGACCCTCACTTAGTACATCAAGATTCTGCCTTGGTCTTTCCGACACTATGTGACACTCATAGTTACATCAGTCAAGGCCCACTTAGGAGACAAAACCACCTTAGTTCTTTGAATGGGGGAGGCAGTCTACAGAATTGTCCAATAAGCAAAGGAGTGAAATGGGACTCCCAGGGGAGTAGAAGCAGCAGGTGCAAAGGGCCAGCTGCTACCTTGGGGCTGAGGAAAGGGGACAATGAAAGACAATGAAAGGACCAAGGACCTGGGAGAACTGCTGAGATTCAGACCTCCTTGAAGGGGGTGGGGATGGCTGCCATGGACACATGAAGCCAGCCTGGGTCAGAGCTAGCCCAGAGAAGCCAGCTGCCCTTGCTGGTGGGTAGAGCTGGTCTGTAGAAGCAAAATGCCAGGTAGGGATGCACTTGGCTGAAGCTGCAGCCTTTGTGACCACAGAAAGGCCATTGCCTTGGGGAAAGCAGGGGAGTGCAGACGGAGATGGATGGGGTGGGCTGCTCTCCATCGTGCACTGAGAACCAAGGGAGGACCAGCATCTGGGAGGGAAATCAGTGCCTTCCTACAGCCCAGCTCTGTAGAATGTCTCTCTAGAGCCCCCTGCTGACGAATCCCAATATTGCACCAGCTGGGGAAGTGGTGTAAGGGTTTAGGGCGTCAGTGAAGGTTGGAGTTAGAGCCCATAGTAAATTGGTAACTGACATAGCCATGCATAGAGCTCTCCCCGCTCGCTGTAAAATGGGGTGAAATCTGAAAGGCACTGGTGAGTCTGTTCCTGTTTTCCCGACCCTTTCCAGGCCCTCCCTTTCCACACACATCTCTTCGGCAGACCTCATTTTATGGTGTTTTGTTTTAGCACACTTTGCTTTACTGAGCTTTGCAGATTCTGTGGTTTTTGGTCTTTGGGTTTTTTTTCTTTTTGTTTGTGTTTTTGTTTTTCTTAAAGATTGAAGTTCTGTGGCATCCCTGCCTCAAGCAAGTCTCCAACAGAATTTGCTCATTTTATGTCTCTGTCTCACATTTTGGTAATTCTCATAATATTTCAAATTTTGTCATTATATGTGTGACAATGATCTAGGCCTAGTGATCCTTGATGTTGTCTGGGGGCTCCACAAAGCACACCCACGTGAGAGGAGAACTTAATCAATAATTGCGTGTGTCCTGCTTCACTCCATCTCTCTCCCCCTTCTCGTGCCTTCCTATTTCCCAAGACACAACAGTAGTCAAGATAAGCCAAGGAATCACCATTCAAGTGAAAAAAAGAGTTACACATCTCTCGCTTTAAACCAAAAGCTAGAAATGATTAAGCTTAAGTGAGGAGGATATGCTGAAAGCCAAGACGGGCCTCTTGTGGCAAGCAGCTGAGTTGTGAAAGCAAAGGAGAAATTCTTGAAGGAAATTAAAAGTGCTACTCCAGTGAATGCATGAATGATAAGAATGTGAAACAGCCAGATTGCTGGTGTGGAGAAAGTCTGAGTGGCCTGGACAGCAGATGAAACCAGCCACAATATCCCCTTAAGCCAAAGCCTTAGGAGAGCTAAGGCCCTCACTCTCTTCAATTCTGGGAAGGCTGAGGGAGGTGAGGAAGCTGCAGAAGGAAAGTCTGAAGCCACCAGAAGTTGGTTCGTGAGCTTTAGGGCAAGAAGCCGTCTCGTCACATCAGAGAGCAAGGTGAATCAGCCAGTGCTGATGCAGAAGCTGCAGCAAACCATCCAGAAGATCCAGCTAGGGTCACTGACGAAGGTGGCGGCACTAAACGGCATATTTTCAATGTAGGGGAACCAGCCAGGCTTCTACTGGAAGAAGAGGCCATCTAGGACTTTCACAGCCAGAGAGGAGAAGTCGATGCCAGCCTTCAAACCTTCACAAGATAGGCTGACTCTCTTGTTTGGGGCTGATGCAGCTGGTGGCTTAAAGTTGAAGCTGGTGCTCATTTGCCATTCCAGAGGTCCCAGGGCCTTTAAGAATTATGCTGGGTCTGCTCTGCCTGTGCTCTGTAAATGGAACCACAAAGCCAGGATGACAGCACATCTGTTGACGACATGGTTTACTGAATATTTAAGCTCACTCTTGAGACTTAGTGCTCCAAAATAAATGACTCCTTTCAAAATATTCCTGCTTATTGACAATGCACCTGACCATCCAAGAGCTCTAATGGAGAGGTACAAATTGATGAATGTTGTTTTCACACCTGCTAACATAACATCCATTCTGTTGATCAAGGAGTCATTTCAACTTTCAAGTCAAGAAAGAAATAAATTTCATAAGCCTAGAGCTGCCAGAGATAGTATTCCTCTGATGGATCTGGGCAAAGTCAACGGAAAACCTTCTGGAATGGATTCACCGTTCTACACGCCCTTCAGAGCATTCCTGATTCAAGGGAAGAGATCAAACTATCAACATGAACAGGAATTTGAAAGAAACTGATTCCCCCTTTCTTGGATGACTTTGAGGAGCTCAGGACTCCGGTGGTGGAAGGAACTGCAGATGTGGGGAAACAGCAAGACAACTAGGATCAGAAGGGGAGCCTGAAGGTGCGGCTGCACTCTGGCCATCTCAGGATCAGACTTAAATGAAGAGCTTCTTCTTACAGAGGAGCAAAGACCATGGTTTCCTGAGATGAAGGTTCCAGTGAAGACTGATGAGATGACAACAGAGGGCTTAGAATATGACATGACTTACTTGATAAGGCAGTGACAGGGTTTGAGAGGCTGAGCTCCAATTTTGAAAGAAGCTCTCCTTGGGTAAAATGCTATCGAAGAGCATCAGGTGCTACAGAGAACTTGCTCACGAAAGGAAGCCAACCAATGCAGCCAATTTCATTGTTATCTTAAGGTTCTACAACTGCAGGCACCCCGCTTCCCAGGACCCACCACCCTGACCCGTCAACTGCCACCAAGAAGGAGGCAAGACCCTCCACCAGCAAAAAGATTATTCACTCAAAGCTCAGATGATGGCTAGCAGCCTTAGCAATAAAGAGTGTTTAAATTAAGGTATGCGTATTTTTTTAAGGATTTATTTATTTATTTATTAGAGAGAGAGAGAGAGAGAGCGAGCACAGGCAGACAGAGAGGCAGGCAGAGGCAGAGGGAGAAGCAGGCTCCCTGCCGAGCAAGGAGCCCGATGTGGGACTCGATCCCAGGACGCTGGGATCATGACCTGAGCCGAAGGCAGCCGCTTAACCAATTGAGCCACCCAGGCGTCCCAAGGTATGTGTATTTTTTAGATACAATGCTGTTACTGCACACTTCATAGACTACAGTACAGTGTATGCATAACTTTTATATGCACAGGGAAATAAAAATTCATTTGATTTGCTTTATTGTGATGTTTGCATTATTGTGGTGGTCTGGAACCAAAACCTCAGTATTTCCAAGATGTGCCTGTATGAGGAACTAAATTACTGATAGAGCCACAGTATATCTGTTGGCAAGGTCGTGTGCACAGTCACAGCAGCCAGGGATGGGTAAGTTCTTCTCATCCCTAGTGTGGATGGAAGAAGTATTTTGGTACTTCAACTGCCACTCGGTTGTGCCATGGTTCCTGCAAGGCATATGAGAAGCCACCATCTGGCGAGGGCAATTAGAAATATGGAAAATTATAGTTCAGACATATGTACAATATGTCCAGTAAAATGGAGGCTGACAAGTCCAGTTATGCTGTATTATAGAAAAATCCAGGGGCACCTGGGTGGCTCGGTGGGTTAAGCCACTGCCTTTGGCTTTGAGCCCCACATCAGGCTCTCTGCTTGGTGGGGAGCCTGCTTCCCCCCGCCCCTCTCTGCCTGCCTCTCTGCCTACTTGTGATCTCAAATCTACTTGTGTCCGTCAAATAAATAAATAAATAAATAAATAAATAAATAAATAAATAAATAAAGTCTTTTAAAAAAATCCAACTATAGAGATCATAGGGGGGAAAAAAGGTCTAAACTATCAGGCAGCAATGATTTTCATATCCGTTATGGAGTAAAAATCACAGACACTTACTTATTGTGTGGTTACACTTCTTTATTTTGCAGTAAATTGATTCAGCAAACTGTGGGCTTGAAAATTAAGTACTGAGTTTTCCCATCTCAAGAAAGAGTGTGTGTAATGTGCACAAAATCGTGTTTACCCTCCACTACAGTGGGTATTGTAGTGTGATCGCTAATCACGTGAAGACCCGAAGATGTTATCTATAAGAAAATACCAGCATTTCCTTCGAAGGGTAGAAGTTAATTTTTTTTAAAGATTTATTTATTTATTTGAGAGAGAGAGACAGAAAGTGAGAAGGGTGAGGAGTGGAAGGGAGAGAGAGAATCTCAAGCAGACTCCCTGCTGAGCCCGGAGCCTGATGCAGGGTTCAATCTCACAACCCTGAGACCATGACCTGAGCCGAAATCAAGAGTCAGATGCTTAACCAACTGAGCTACCCAGGCGCCCCTAGAAGGTAATAGCTATTTTAGGAAGATTCCACCCACAGATCTAATGAGATCGAATGAGTCCATCTGTAGGGGGTACATACATATGTGACTTCGTGAACCGACTTTTCATTTGATCAACTGATTGTTATTCTAAATGAGCTTCTGTCATTTCCAAAAAGCAAAGCCGCATTTGAACGTGTTGGTTCCATTAGCAGAAGAAAAATTACATATTGCCAAAGCCAGTTTCATCAAGGCTTCAAATAAAAAAGCTATTTAAGGTTTTCCTTTAATGGGGAGCCTGGGTGGCTCAGCGGGTTAAAGCCTCTGCCTTGGGCTCAGGTCATGATCCCAGGGTCCTGGGTTCAAGCCCCGCATCGGGCTTTATGCTCAACGGGGAGCCTGCTTCCTCCTCTCTCTCTGCCTGCCTCTCTGCCTACTTGTGATCTCTCTCTCTCTGTCAGATAAATAAAAATAAAATCTTAAAAAAAATAAAAATTAAAAAACGCTTAACCTCTTTAAAAAGAAAAAAAAAAAAAAAGGTTTTCCTTTAATTCCTGGCTAGAATCAAGGTTCAGCTTGTGAGAGTTGTGTCTCCTGGAGGTGAAATGAACAGATGCTCTTACAGACTTAGTTCAAATGTGACTTCGTGAAGATTTCTGTAATGACAATATGAGTCAGATTTGGATGGAACACACCGCTATGTAAAAATGACATTCTTGCTAAGTTAAAAACCTTTGGAGAAGAAAGGACCTGGAGTTGGTTATGAGATGCACACAATTGGGACCGCATTAAGAAGTTGCAACATTCTTGCAAGCAAGATATAATACGTAGCTGTGCAAACTTACAAATGCTTTTTATATAATCACAACAACAAACTATTTGTGACGAAGCCACTGTTGAATACAAACCAGATGTCTACTGGGCAGCGCATGCTTTTCCTCGCTGTGCCAATCAGCACACGGAATACAGTTATACATGCTCTTTTGAAGAATGATTTTAAATTAACCTAAATGTCCAATGATGGTGTCATTGAACTTTGAACTGAGTCCTCTAAATGCCAGGGCACTGCATTCAAAATCAATTAGAAATGTTTGGTCAAAATATTCAAAAAGTGGAGTATTTAAATTTAAATTTTGATGGTCAACTCCATAATTTGCAAACAGGGAGATAGTCAAAGTTGTACCTACAAAAATATGGGAGCATATAATATGAGCTCAACAACACGCAGGACTTAATTCTGAAATTCTATGATTAAATTTTGGAATATCTTGGCTGGTGGGAAGAATCTTTAGATACTTAGTTCTTTAGTTCCTATTTTTAACTGGATACATTTATACTCTATATCAGAATCTGATGAAACAGAGGTCAAAAAATTTACAGCATATAAATTTGGAGAAAACCTCAAAAAAGAGTTATGTAGATAAATCATTTGATAAATTTTGTTCTATACAAGTAATTGGAAATGAAACACATACTGTGTGGAGGCAAAAAGACTGTAGCTATGGAAATATTCTCACTGAAATATTTACACATTTTGTCGATGCAAAATGAGCAAATCTTTTAAAATTTCTTAAACAAGAGAAAGAAATAATAGGTAAAACTCACCTATAAACCTGGAGCCTATTTTCAACATGTTAGAGTGTAGATCACTTGGAGCTCTTCCACTCGCCAGGACCCAGGGGAAGTTGGATCTCGGCTCAGGATGATCTGGTCGGTAGCATTCAGGGGCCTGTCTCCAGGCATCTGACGCCTCCAACCTCAGTAATGCCATAGCCTCAAGGCCCCTCTGAGAACCGCAGCAGAATCGAGGGGTGGGAGGTGTGGGCTCCCCAGCATCCCTCTGGCCCTGCTGGAGTGCTGCCATCCCAGTGGATTCCTAGAGCCTGTTGTGGCACCCAGCCCTAGCCCCACACCCATGGCCCTGGTTCAGGGTCCAGTTTTGTGTCTTCTCAGGGCTGGAACTGTCCCAGCCCCACTTTTGCAGGTGAGAAAACAGAAGCAGAGAAATGAGACTTCCTGTTAGAGGCTGGGACATTTCCTGCCCTCCTGGGCTGCTTTGCTGATTGCTGTCGTGTTGGGAACCCTGGTTTCCACTCAGCCCCACAAAAGGCGAGGTTTGGACGTATTAATACTGACCTCAGACCTGGGTTCTTTCCTTTGCTGGTTGCAAGAACTCGTTCAAGTTATTTAACCCTTTGGGCCTCAGATCCCTCCTGGTTTATTCATTGCTGAAGATGAAGTAAAACCACCTGTGTAAAACACTGCGGTGCAAAGCAGGTGCTCAGTAAACATTTGTGAGTGGGTGAGACCAACACTTTCCTAGAATTACACCCTGGGGTATTTTATGGTGTAGATCCTTACAAGAAGCACCACACGGCAGAAGAGAAATGTCTTCTGGTACAATCTCATGAGAGACATGGAAGCATTATTCAGGTGACAGTGCCTTTTACTAAAATTGTATGTTGAGTGACTCAAAGGCAACTTGAGAGCTAAGTGAAGGCATCCTGGGAGAGCTCGGAGAGCAGCGTGGTCCTTCTACATGCACTGTGACTTCTGACTCGGTTAAGTTCTGCGTGACAGGTCTCCAACAGGTAGGAGCACTGGTGTTCGTTGTTATGATTTATTATTGATGTGATCTGACAGTCTTCCTCCAGAGAAAGGGCGGACAGGCACCTTGAAGCCTGGACGGTTGGAGACTATTACACATGACATGCAGCAGAGGCAGACAATACTGGGGACAGGGAGGGGAGGGGGATGCCGGCCACTAACCAGCAGCCTCCCAGCCAGCAACCCCTTCTAGCCCTCTTTCCTCTTCTCAAGTCGCTCATCGTATCACTTCTTCAGTCCCAGCCTCTCCCCACGGCCATGCTGCTGGCTTGGGCACGATGGGGAAAGTGGACCAGCAACAGAAAGGAAATAGGAATCCCATCAGGTAGGCTCTGATCGCATCCGCACAGCTCATTCAGGAAGTCCTCGCAGCTGTCCCCAAAACACAGCACAGGTCTCCCCACTGAACCTCACACATCAGTAGGCTCAAGTGTCACTGAGGGCAGTGATCACGCTTCTAGTGAGTAACACAAGTGGCCACAGAAACCTTAGCCACCTTTTCTCTAATACTTGCAGTAGAACAAAAAACCATCAGTATTTACAGCTCAGGAAGTTGTCTTAGACGACACCACCCTGAAAGGAACCTCTCTAATCATCTCTGGCCCCTGGTCACCACTTAAGGGGTTCAGAGAAACTGGATGTTGTCCACCTGAATGTGTGTGTGACCACAGATCCCTATGACCGTGGGCTGCGCTAGAAGAAGCCACAGGGCTGGGCAATGGGACCTGTTTCGCATTGGTCTGAGCTAACGCTCTCCCAGCTCTGTGCTGGCTTCTGGAGTGCTTGCCACATGCGTGGGGCTAGAGCTCGCTGCAGGGGTCTCTAAGACCTGCTCCCCCGGCACCCCATAAGCTGTGTCACCCTGTCCTCTCACTAATGTGCCACTGAGCAGAGAAGAGAGAGGCACCATGCGTCCTCCTGTTCCTGCAGGAGAGCCGCATTCTGCCCAAACTGAGGACCTGGGGCCTGACAGGTGTGAGCGGGGAGGGGACCACACCGCTCCGAGCAGCAGGACTGGCCAAGTGGCTGGCGCTGCCCCTGCCAGTGTGAGCACAGGGCTGCCTGAATGGCAGTTTCCAAACCTCAGAAACATTTGACATGTGAACACAGACACATACAGGAGTCCAGAGCACAGGGTCTCAAAATCAGGCCTTTTATTTTTGGATTGTCACCCAAGGTCACTCTGCATTGTAGGCACATTGTGAAGAGTCAGGAAAAGCAGGCCAGCAGGAGAAAGGAAGAGGACTCCGTTCGGGGCTGACTGTCCTTACGGGGAGGAGAAGCGGCCACAGAACAAGATGCTGTTGGTCTTGCTGTGCTGGATAAAGAAGAGGAAGGGGTGGTCGGCGCAGAACCGGGGCACGATTCTCGCACACCGCAACATCATGATGGCCGCAGTGGCCGCCGCGGCCTCCGTGCCTTCCTCATTCACCTCCACGAAGGCCTTGTGCACCACCCTGGACAGATACAAGTCTTTCCTGGACGACATCCCAGAGAAGTCTGCCTTGGCCTGCTCAAAGGCATCGGTCATGCCCAGAGAGCAAAGGACATTCTTCATGTCGTAATCCTCCTCCAGTTTAAATCTAGGGAGGAAAACTTCCACCTCTTCCTTGTCCAGCATGTCCGGCCTCGTCCACTCAGTGAATTTCTCATAAGTGAGTTCTTTCTCCACCTAGAAGAGAGTTGAAGATGTTCAGATCTAGAGAACCATGTGCTGGGCCGTGAGAGCTCTGGGCGGTGCGCGACGAGGTGGCGGGAACGGGAGGTCAGGCGACCTTCAGAGGTAGACCCTGCAGCCCCTGCCGGCAGGCACCGGACCGGCCGGCGCTCCTTACCGTCCTCAGATCCGTGTTTTCATCTGGAAGCATGATGATCATGTTCAGCTCTTTGCCCACATAGGGGAGCACCAGAATTTGGGTGAATATTTCTCCTATATAGGTCATTTGAAAGGTAGATTTTTTAAACATCATCTGCACAGGTTTCTCCTCATTCTGTAAAGGAAGCAGATAAACATTAAGGTGAAACCAGACCCAGTGGACACATGGGACAAATGGACAGAACCAGCCAGGGGGGATTCTACAAACACTTCCTCGGCTGGCTTCTGGAACACTACATCGGCCCCCCCTTCTGCTGGCCCATCTCCATTGCCTCAGCCTCCAAACACTGGGGTACTAGGACTCAGTCCTTACACTGCTTATCTCTTGATGGTCTCAATCCTGTGACTTTAAACAGAAATACCAAACGCGTACTTGGAGCCGGGACTTCTCCCCTGCACTCCAGACAGTTACGTTCCCGTGTGTTGTGCTTACTTGGCGCCTGCATTTGGACAGTGAAGGAACCTCCAGTGTCATATGTCACACTGGGCTCCTCACAGTCCCTTCCAGGTCTGCTCCACCACGTTCCCCATCTCAGGGGACAGCAATGCCATTCACCCCACTGCCAAACACTCTGGAGTATTCCTGACTCCTGTCTTTCACCCCACAATGGACTCATTAGCAAGTCCTATCAGCTCTGCTTTTAAAATATTATCATAAATGAGATCACATCACTCTTGGGTTGAGCAGCCTTCTGTGGTTCCCCTCTACTCCAAGGGAGGAAAAAAGCTGAAGCCCTTAAAGCAATCTGTGATATGATAAGAGCTCGTCCCCCATACTCTCTGCTCCCATCTCCCTTTGCCTGTCTGCTGCAGTCACGGGGGCCCCTGGATGGTTCTGCGGGCAAACCCAGCCCTGCTGACCCCAGAACCTGGATGGCATGCACCCTTGCGTCGTTCTGGTCTTTGCTCAGCGAGGGCTGCACCCTGAAACCGTACCCCCAGCCCCAGGCTGGATCCTTCCCCCGTGTCTGTCTCTGGATCACTACCGCAGTCTCATACACTCCCATTTTCCCAGGCATGCCCACTCTCTCTCCCCCAGGAAAACGGCAGCTTCGTGAGGGGAAGCATCACTGATTTTGCACGCACTGTGATGGGACCAGGCACCGCGCCTGGCCCCCAACCAGCATAGGCTGAACAAATGGATTGACAACTACAGGACCAGGCAAAACAAGCACATCTTACCAGGAAAACAGTCACCAGTGTGCCCTGAGCCAGGCAGTAAGAAAGACCCAGGGGCAGTGACCGCATCCCAGCCAGGAACCCCCCTCAGCTTCTGACTTGCGTGCAAGTGGGAGATCCACAGCGACTATGAACTGGCCAAGCCCCACGCTGCAGTCCCCAGGTCTCTGGGCTAGCACATGACTCTATCACAACCAAGAAACTTTGGTTTTGGCTTTTCTCCTGTGTCTTGCCAACGCAAACCTGAACTGGCCTGAGCCATGCCTGTGCCCTCATTCCTCAGGGTCCCATTCACCTCCAGGGCCAGTCATAGCACCCTTTTTCACTAACAGGCCAGACAGTATATATTTTCAACTTTATGGACCATACAGTTTCTGTCCCAACTACTCAACTCTATAGTTGCAGCATGAAATACATAAATAAGCATGGCTATGTTGCATCAAAATTTTATTTAAGGGACGCCTGGGTGGCTCAGTGGGTTAGGCCGCTGCCTTCAGCTCGGGTCATGATCCTAGGGTCCTGGGATTGAGTCCCGGGTCGGGCTCTCTGCTCGGCAGGGAGCCTGCTTCTCCCCTCCACTCTCTGCCTGCCTCTCTGCCTACTTGTGTGATCTCTGTCTGTTAAATAAATAAATAAAATCTTTTTAAAAAAAATTTTATTTAAAAAAAAAGCAGTGGGCTGGCTTTGGCCTTGGGCTGCAGTTTGCTGATCACTGTCTGAGGCAGTTTCTCCTTCTACCCATCCAGGACCCAAAGCCCCCAGTCTTATAATGTGAAAGGATCCAATCTCAGTAACTGAATGATTCATGAAGTATACAATTATGGAGAGAAGCTTCATCTTACTCAGAAACAAAGGAATTCTAAAAATCTATAGGAACTCAAAATCTGTTTACTTTCAGGCACAACCCCCAGCCTGATAAGCTGGTGGGCTCAAGACCTGCTGTGCTCCTTCTACCTTTCTCTACTGGAGAGATGAGGAAGCAAGCTAGACGTCCTCACCTCCCTGCAGCCAGCAGAGGCCGCAGATAACTGGGCCTATGAGACACAGAAGAGAGGTTTCTCATTCTGAATAAGATGTCAGAGCCCCGAAGGAGAGGACTTTTGCTCTCACCCTTCATCCTCTCCCTCCTTCCCCCTGGATGGTGACTGCCATGACCGTGACCGCAGATGAGGGCCACACGGCTATGCGTGGCAGAGCCAGAAGATGGAGAGCTGGTTCCCAGCGGCCCCACTCTCGGCCCGCCCACACGCCTCTCCTAGGGGAGATGAACTTTCCA
>RCUC01160519.1:0-44940 GCA_003697995.1 Taxidea taxus jeffersonii | reverse complement strand
GTCAAGAATCAGACAAATATGTCTTCGCTAATAAAAAAAAAAAGAACTAAAATCCAAAAGGATTGGAAAAGAGGAAAAATGAGATGAATATATCCCTAGAAAATATTTTAAAAAAACACTGTATTAATAATTCAGTGTCACTAGATACAAGATCAAGATTCAAATTGACAAGAGTGCCTGGTGGCTCAGTGGGTTAAGCCTCTGCCTTCGGCTCAGGTTATGATCTCAGGGTCCTGGGATTGAGCCCCGCATCAGGCTCTCTGCTTGGCTGGGAGCCTGCTTTCTCCTCTCTCTGCCTACCTCTCTGCCTACTTGTGATCTCTGTCGGTCAAATAAATAAAAATAAATTAATAAAATAAAAAATTTCTCCTATACAGCGAATTCTATAAACTACCCAAAGTATTATTGAAGGACATAAAATTAGACCAGTAATGGCAGAATATACTATATTTATGTTAAATATAAATATGGCTTAAAAGATTACTTCTCGGGGCACCGGGGTGGCTCAGTGGGTTAAGCCTCTGCCTTCGGCTCGGGTCATGATCCCAGGGTCCTGGGATCGAGCCCCACATCGGGCTCTCTGCTCGGCAGGGAGCCTGCTTTCCCCTCTCCCTCTCTGCCTGCTTCTCTGCCTACTTGTGATCTCTGTCTGTCAAATAAATAAATAAAAATCTTAAAAAAAAAAAAAAGATTACTTCTCTGTGATTTATTATACATATAATTTCAAACAGAAATCCCAATAGTATTTTTTTTTAAAGATTAGATTTATTTATTCAACAGAGAGTGAGAGAGGGAACACAATCAGGGGAAGTGGGAAAGGGAGAAGCAGGCCACCCTCTGAGCAGGGAACCTGGTGCGGGGCTCGATCCCAGGACCCCAGGATCACAACCCGAGCCGAAGGCAGACGCTTATTGACTGATCCCACCCAGCGCCCCCTCAAAGTAGTTTGTTCATTCATTCGTTCTTTCTTTTAATAAAATGACCTTCATATACAAAAGTAAAGCCACAATAATCAAGACAGTTCTGCAAGAAGAACAGTGAGGAGGGGCTTGCACCATTGTTTAGCAAGACTAATTTTAAACTTGCAGTATTTAAAATGTAGTACTACATAGTGATGAAAAAGAATCAACTGCTATACACATGACATGAATCTCCCATGCTTAATGTTGAGCAAAAGAAATGAGAAACAAAATATTACATAATGGGGCACCTGGGTGGCTCAGTGGGTTAAAGCCTCTGCCTTTGGCTTGGGTCATGATCCCAGGGTCCTGGGATGGAACCCTGCATCGGGCTCTCTGCTCGGTGGGAGCCTACTTCCCCCTCTCTCTGCCTGTCTCTCTTCCTCCTTGTGATCTCTGTCTGTCAAATAAATAAAATCTTTAAAAAAAATATTACATTTTGTATGATTTCATTTACAGGAAGTTCAGAAACAGCTAATCTGTGGTGTGGAGATCAGAATAGTGATTATCTTGGAAACATGGTTCTGATTTGGAGGGAGCATTCTGTAGCACGAGAAATGTTAATATATTGATCTAGGTTGGATCACATTGGGGTATACATTATTTAAAAATCAAACTGTATACTTTATGTAAATTAAACCACAGTAATAAAAGTAAAATATAAACTTATGGTAGTTAAAGTAGTATAGCCTGGGCCACCTGGGTGGCTCAGTGGGTTAAAGCCTCTGCCTTCGGCTCAGGTCATGATCCCAGGGTCCTGGGATTGAGCCCTGCATCGGGCTCTCTGCTTATCAGGGAGCCTGCTTCGTCCTCTCTCTCTGCCTGCCTCTCTGCCTAGTTGTGATCTCTATCTGTCAAATAAATAAATAAAATCTTAAAAAAAAAAAAAAGTAGTATAGCCTTAATATAGGAAAAGAGAGTTCAGAAATGGATCCATACATATTTGAGAAGTTAGTAAGAGCTAGAGATGACATTTTCTATCATCTGGGAAAGAAAGAGTGGACTGTTGAATAGGCTTTCTATATGGGGAGAATACTAGGTCTCTACTTCAAATGATATGCAGAAGTCATTTCCATTTGAATTTTACAGTAAGTGTAAACAACTTTTTGATAAAGAAAAAAGTATAGAAGAATATGTGTCTTTAGGATGTGTGAAGTGTTCTTTAACAAGTCAAGAAAAGAAGATAAGGACATTAAGGATATGGATTTGACTACCTCAAAAAGAAAAACTTAGGTTTACTAAAATAGCATCATAAACCAAACTAAAATGTGAGTGCCACAACTGAGAGATAGGTATAAGGTCTGTAATACCCAGTGGATTCGTGTCCAGAATATATAAAGAGGAAAATAATAAGACAGATGATACAGATGCAGAGAAAATGAACAATGGATATTAAGGCAATTCACAACAGAGGAAAGGAAATTGGAATGCCTAATGAACCGAAAAGATGCTTAGTCTCATTTGCAGGGAAATGCAATTAAAAACTTATGAGCCATTAGTTTTTACCCATTAGCTCAAGATCGGGTAAGTGTTACACAGTTGAAAGGTGCATATCCTAGTGTCCAGAAATTACTATTCAAAGTATTATTAGTCTAGAGAAATTTGCACATTTGCCCAGGGAGATTTGTACAGGGATATTCATTTGGGAAAAAATCCAAGTGTCTGCCAATAGGAGGCATGGATAAATACAATATAAAATAATTATATAACAGAATTACCAAGTCTATGTTTAGATTTTTATCATGGGTGACTATTTATATATATATACATATATATATTTTTAAAGATTTTATTTATTTCACAGGCAGAGATCACAGGGAGGCAGAGAGGCAGGCAGAGAGAGAGGAAGGGAAGCAGGCTCCCTGCTTAGCAGAGAGCCCGATGCGGGGCTTGATCCCAGGATCCTGAGATCATGGCCTGAGCTGAAGGCAGAGGCTTTAACCCACTAAGCCACCCAGGCGCCCCTATTTTTATATTTTCAGAAGAAAAAAAATTACATTGTTTATGCCCAGGAATTGTTTTAAGTATTTATAAACAATTATTTTAGTCCTCATAAGAACTCAAAAATAGGCACAGTTATTATCTCCATTTTATATATGGGAATTCTGAAGCATACAGAGGCAAAAACTTACCTACTTTCAAAGGTGGTGAATGGCAAAGTGGAGATTGAAAGTTAGGATTTGAATCTCAGTTGCCTGGCCTCTCAGTGCATTATGCCATGCTGCCTTTCGATGTGTTTAAATAGCGAAAGCGCTCAGAAATGTAAGTCAAAGTAGAATGATGTGTACAGTGTGATCTCATTTACACCAAATTCATGAGGGTGGTTATCTCTGGATGGGGTTGGTAAGGGAGGGAGATCTAGTGATAATGGTGAAAGCAAGCTTTATGGAACTACATGTTTTTCCTTAAAGAACATGTGTATACTAGCTTTTAAACACCTATGGTTAATGTGTATATAAGCTTATTTTTATAAAAAGAAAAACTAAAAGGATTGATCTAATTGTCTTAATCTGCATTTATTCTTGATATTTGTTTATGGTAGAAAAAGAATTAGTGGCCCTAGCATAGTGACTATGATTTAGTTTAGTTCTAAGATAGCAGCACATGAGCACCAGTCACTGAGTTAGGTGCTAAGAATAGGGAGGTGGTGAATAGGTTTTGTCCTGTCTCTTTAAGGAGTTTAAAGTTTTATAGGGAAGGAGATAAATAACTGTAATTCAATATGTTATATATAGATCTGTTTTCTTCTTTGTTTCTCCAACCCCCGCCCCCCACCCTTTCCTCCAAATACAAATAGGAGAAGGGGGAGACATCCTCATTTGGGGCATGGGAAACAGGCAGTGAAGTGTCAGTGGCAATTCTACATCCTGTTCTTTTACAAAACTACCAGAGAGTAAGCTTATGGTCAGAGATTTAGCTTGTTCACCATTGTATCTCCAAAACTTAGTATAGTCCTTGCACTTAATTGAATAACTGGTGTGCTTCCTTCTCAGTTAACTAGCACTTAAACCCAAATTTCTCCTTAGCCATCTGGGAAGTTTTCCATTGGTTCTGTTTCTTCCATTGATTACCAGAATCTATGGCAGTTTGACTAAGAATAGCGTCTGAAGCCTTAAATTGATGCCAAAGAACTTTGACTTGAGAAATATTTTAATATGTAGGAAATTTTGGCTTTTAAAAATCCATTTTATTTTCATTGTGCTGAGTCCAGTACCTTTTTTTGAAAACTAGTAGCCTTCTCATATTGGGATCGTACAATTGTTTTCCTGTATTCTCTGTCTTCGGGTCAGTGCTGTCTTGTACAAGTATTTATGTTCTATTTCTTATTTGTGAAATTCTTAATTTCCTAAAACCACATTCTCCTCAAGTTTCCATATGGATCATGGACTGTTTCCAGATGGTATTAGTGTTTATGGTATGAAAATCCTAGTGTCTTTTAAAATCTCTCATAATACCTCATAAAAAATAGTTACTGTTTTTTCCTTTCAGCCTAATGAGAGGTGTGTTTTCCTTGGTAGCAGATTGGAGTCAGTGTTAGGTGAGAATCTTTCCCAAAAGGGCAAATGTGAATACATTAAAAATTGCTGAGAATGGGTAAATTTGAATAAATCATAGTGAAAGATGTTTATTTTACTTTGTAAATTTAACAGCTGGATTATAATTGAGACAATCCTAAAACAAGGCATGTTACTATGCTGGATGGATTTAGTTAAACTATTGGTCAGATCCTATTCCATGTGTACATAGTGCTGCTTTCTTACTATATAACCCTTTTGTCAGAGATAACATGAAGAGAGCCTGGTTACCATTTGGTGGAACAAGCCTGCTGGCTCAAGCCTCTGCCCAGAAATTTGATTCAGTCTCTTTTCTGGACAGTCTGGTAAGCTCTCATTGTTCTTCATGTTAAAATCATCTTATTCAGGATGTACTCAAGAGGAACTTAATACTAAAGGAGGAGACAATATTAAATTCAATGAATATGTTAAAATAGTTACATTAATTGAAGGCTTCACATTAAACATGACTAACTTTTAATAACACTATCCAATAGAAATATAGCCACAAAAGGGAACCATATATATAATTTTAAAATTTCTCATGGCCAAATTAAAAAAGTAAAATGTAACAGATGAAATTAATTTTAAAACTATACTTTATTTAACCCAATATATCTAAAAAATTATCCTTTCAAATCGTTAGTGAGATATTTTATGATCTTTTTTATACTGAGTCTTTGAACTCTGGTCTGTATTTTATATTTATAGCACATCTCAATTTGGGCTAGCATGTTTCAAATGCTTAATACCCATATGTGGCTTCTCTATTATATAGCGTAGACTTAGAACATCTGAAAAAACATTTGGTTTTGTATAATTCTTCTTCTGTTACTTCTCACTAAAGGTGGTTTGAGTTTCTTTTTTCTTTTATTACTTTACCTGTTTGTGGGTGCTCAACTTTACTGTTGATCATTGGTCACCTGAAACCTACTATCCATTCCTACGTTTGACAGAACATTTAGGTCTTGCTATAGTATTCCCTGATACCTAGGTCTACTTAATGTCTTCATATATATTTTAAAGATTTTATTTATTTGAGAGAGGGAGCAAGAGTGAGTGGGGGTAGGGGAGGGAGAAGAAGGGGGAAACAATCTCAAGAAGACTCGATGCTGAGCATGGAGCCTGATGTGGGGCTTGATCCCATGACTCTGAGATCATAAGGTGAGCTGAAACTAAGACTTGGATGCTTAACCAACTGATTGAGTCATCCAGGCACCCCATACTTCCCTATAAGCTTCCTATAAAAAGCTCCTGCTTTTTATTAGAATATCAGATTCAGACCCTGTACGCAGGCTACTCCAGGTGGGATTATACATTATTGCCCTTGTCATCTCCCCAGCAGGGTAACAAACCTCTTCTTTCTTCATTTAAAGTCATTGTTCTGAACCAGAAATATTCCTTATATGATGACTTTTTTTAAAAAGGGGGAAGTCCAACATCTTTATGGGGATTGGGTGTCCATTCTCTAAGATACTGATCACTTGAAGATTTCCAAACAAACCAGTTTTTCTCTGTTTCTTGCCTAGTAGATACTATGAGAATGAACATGTTGCAAAATAAAAGAATATCTAAGGTATAACACATATGACTTGACATTTTGATATCCTCTTGATCTCACCTTTCCTAGATGAGGGACATCTATGAGGATTATTCTCAGCAAATGATTTTATGACCTCTAATAGTGATTATCTCTGTGTCCCAATACCAGCAGAAGAATCTTCTATATTTCATTTCAAACAGTGCTCTTGATTGGGATTACTTGAACTCTGAATATATAAATGCCCAGATACTGGGGTTTCTTGGGCTACCTGCTTTCTGGTCTTAATTATTATTTAACTTTCATACCTCTTTGGAATTTCCAGTATTTCTCAGCCTACCTCTGTTACTCTATCTCCCTTCTAGCAGAATATTGATCCCATTCTGTTTCCTTTCCAGCCCTGCTATGCAGGCATACCCATTATTGTTGGTAGGTATTGCCAAGCGCAGTGAACAGAGCATTTGTTAAGGTAGGGTTTTTTAGCAAGTGTGGTAGGGTATGGTGTGGGATTAGCCTTGGAGGGCCTGATCTATTGTTAAAGTGAAGCATAGAATATTCTCATTTTCCCATCCACTGTGACCATTCATCCTGTTTAATTTCATTGTCTCTAACTAGGTGAAAGCTTATAGTTGCTAATTATGGTCGCTGGTATGTTGGGCATGTTTTTGAGTTAGAGGCCATTATAGCCAGTGAACACTAGGCAGCATGTAGTAGCAACTGACTATGAACAAAACTAAAGACTGGCAGAAGAGGGTTCTAGGATTAGAGCAAGGAAACACTAGATTTGTTTTCTTCTTTTCTTTCCCGTGATTGGATAGTTTGTCCTATTTACTGCCACGATGCTAATGTTCAAAAGATTCCAGTTTAGCTTCATCTCCGAGTATTTACTGAGACTGGTGAAGTGCCAGGTACTTTGTTAGCAGTGACCAAGATGGACATGTGCATTCTCAAGCAATGGTTACTTGTTATTCCCCTTTAAATGTCCAAGAGCTCGCTCTCTACTGCCTTCAGGTCCAGGTCAGAGGCCTCAGCTTAGTTTTTGAATTTTTTTTTAAAGATTTTTATTTTTTTATTTATTAGAGAGAGAGAGCTCAGGCAGACAGAGTGGTAGGCAGAGGCAGAGGGAGAAGCAGGCTCCCTGTCGAGCAAGGAGCCCGATGTGGGACTCGATCCCAGGACACTGGGATCATGACCTGAGCCAAAGGCAGCTGCCCAACCAACTGAGCCACCCAGGCGTCCCAGTTTTTGAATTTCTGTAGTAGAAACTAGAAACTGGTGACCAGTTGTACCAGTTTGACTCTTAGTTTTGTTTGGTCCCCTCAGTGTTGGTCTACATCATGTTTCAAAGAAATTGAATTGCCACTATTAAAAGTTCAGAAATTTTTCTTAATATTTTAAATTTCCTGCTTTTTATTTATATTTGTTTGTTTGCTTAAAGATTTTTTTGTTTTGTTTTGTTGTTGTGTTGTTATTAGTTGGAGGTCTAGCAACCCTGAGCCTTGTTGTTCATTGCAACAATTTAACCCATTTAGAGGGGACTTTGGCTCTCCTTAGTTCTCATCATTCCCTGGTTGTCTCCTGGGTGTTTGTTTTACCTGGCCCTCCTCACTCATTTTTATTAATTGGCTAGTCTCTCTAGATAATTGAGTTTGTAACTCCTGTCCTAGGTAATCTCATATCTCACTACTCTAAACTTTCTTTTCTTTGATATGAACTTTTTAGTATGGCCAAGAGACATCCTTAGGTTAAGTCTATAGTCCTTAACATGGCTTACAAATCTTTTCATGGCTTGGTTCACATTTATTTCTTTAGCCCTAGCTCTTACCATTCATCCCAGTAATGTTATGCCTCAGCTGTATCTACTATCTCCCTACCAGTGATGTGCTGTATTGTTTCTAGCCTTTGCATACACTCTAATCTCAAATACTATTTTGTCTTTCCTCTCACCCTCTATCCCCACTGCTTACTACCTCCTACCCCAAGTTTGGTTAATTCCTGTTAATTTCATGTCTTAGTTTAGATGTCACATGCTTCAGAAAGCCTTCCCTGTTCCCATGGGATCTGCCTAGGCATTCATCCTATATATTTCCATAACTGCCTGCATTTAACCTGAAGGCAGTGGCTTTAACCCACTGAGCCCCCCAGGAGCCCCTGCTCTAGACATTTTTAAGAGGATGTCTTTATCACTTTTGATTCCCAAGGCCTGTCATAAAATTGGAATATAATAAATATTTCTTTTATGGCTTCTTTCTCTAAGTTTCTTTAATAATTTCTGAGTCTTTGCTTATGGAATTTCTATTGTATGGAATATTCTTTTTATTCTTTCAACTCTTGTTCATCCTCTAAGCTTCAACTTGGCGGGGGGAGGCTATCCTAAGCATATTTTTAAGGCTATCCTAAGCGTTTTTTGTTTGTTTGTTGAGGACTAATTTCAGTATCTACTTATCTTTCACTTCTTTAGGTTCCTGGAATACTTTTTAAAAAATGTTTCATTTTAGCACTTCACATGGTTTCATGTACATTACTTTAAGTTATATTTATTTATTTATTTATTTTTGTTTTGTTTTGTTTTATCTATTTGTTAGAGAGAGAGAGAGAGTGAGCACAGGCAGACAGAGTGGCAGGCAGAGGCAGAGGGAGAAGCAGGCTCCCCGCCGAGCAAGGAGCCCGATGTGGGACTCGATCCCAGGATCCTGGGATCATGACCCGAGCCGAAGGCAGCTGCTTAACCAACTGAGCCACCCAGGTGTCCCACTTTAAGTTATATTTAATGTACAGTATCATTCTTAAGTTGTTATTTGCCAGTAACTTGTGCTTATTAGTAGATTGCTAGCTAAAATAATTTAGTGATTAGATTCAGTTTATGAGCCAAGGTGCTACTATCTTAAATCATCTCCCTTGTTTATTGAGAACTCTGACATCTAGCCAGAAGTTTTATATCTCTACCTAAATTTGTTCTTCCATTTTATATCTCTACCTTAATTTCTTCTCCTACTTTTCCCATAATAACAGTGCATGTATTTTAATTGCTTGGTAATTTTTTCCATTTTCTCACACTAAACTGTAAACTAGGGATTGAAACCATGTCTGCCTTGTAGTAAACACCTGTTGGCATATCTTAATTAATACTGGAGTTGAGAAGACCTTGATATTCACCTTGTGCAAGTTTAATATGTGACTATAAGACAGTGTTTTCAATAAGTTAGGCATGAACATTTCTCGTTTTTTTTGCATGATAATTATTAGGCAATTATTTAGGTGACTCTACTTTGTGTCTTTTAGGAATTTCACACTTCATATGTGCAAAATTGAACTTAGAGTTCTCTCCCCTAATTCTCCCTCCCTTGATGACACACACTCTCTCTCTACTTCTTTTTTTTTTTTTTTAAAGATTTTATTTATTTATTTGACAGACAGAGATCACAAGTAGGCGGAGAGGCAGGCAGAGAGAGAGGGGGAAGCAGGCTCCCTGCTGTGCAGAGAGCCCAATACGGGGCTCGGTCCCAGGAGCCTGAGATCATGACCTGAACCGAAGGCAGAGGCTTAACCCACTGAGCTACCCAGGCATCCCTGTCCTAAAAATCTCTGATGCTCTGGCTGTTCATCTCTCTCGTCCCAATCCCTAGCAACCCCTGATCTTTTTACTGTCTGTAGTTTTGTCTTTTCCAGAATGTCATATAGTTGGAATTATATAGTATGTAACCTTTTCAGACTGACTTCTTTCACTTAAGCAATATCCATTTAAAGTTTATCCATGTCGGTGTGCCCAGGTGGCTCAGGGGGGCTAAAGCCTCTGCCTTCGGCTCAGGTCATCCCAGGGTCTTGGGATCAAGCCCCGCATTGGGCTCTCTGCTCAACAGAGAGCCTGCTTCCTCTTCTCTCTTTCTGCCTGCCTCTCTGCCTACTTGTGATCTCTGTCTGTCAAATAAATAAATAAAATCTTTAAAAAAAATAAAGTTTATCCATGTCTTTTGATGGCTTGATAGCTTATTTTTAGTACTGAATAATATTCCATTGTCTGGATGTACCACATTTTATGTGTCCATTCACCTTTTAAAAGACCTCTAGCTTCTAAGTTTTGATAATTATGAATAAAGCTGCTATAAACATCCATATACTTGTTTTTCTGTGGCCATATCAGCTTTTTTGGGTAAATTCCAAGGAGTATGATTGTTGGATTATATGGTAAAAGTATGTTTAGTTTTGCAAGAAACTGCCAAAGTGTCTTCCAAAGTGGCCGTTCCTTTTTGCATTCCCACCAACAATGAATGAGAATTTATGTTGCTCTACATCCTTTCCAGCATTTGGTATGGACAGTATCCTGGAATTGGACTATTCTAAAAAGGGCAGCAAGATAATTTTTATTTTAACTTTAGTCAGGTTATGTTGTTCTCTTTTTCAGAACCTTCCCGTTCTACTTTGAATAATATTCTATGTTCTTTCCATTTTATCAAAGGAACGCCTTATATGATCTGGTCCTTTGGACTTCTTCAAACTAATTTTACCATTTCCTCTCTCATTCATTGCAGTTGAGACATTTTGGCCATCTTAGTGTTCTTCAAATATGCCAGCCTTCTGCCATAGGGCCTTTGCAATTGGTCTTGCCTTTCCTGGGATTTTTCATATCTAAATACCTCCATCGCTTCCTCCATCACTTCATTTAGGACTCTGCTTAAATAACCTTATTGGAGGTGCTACTTTGATTTCCCTGTAGAAAAACAGCATTTCTGGGTGCCTGGGTGGCTCAATTGGTTGAGGGACTGCCTTCAGCTCAGATCATGATCCTGGAGTTCCTGTATAGAGTCCTGCATCAGTCTCTCTGCTCAGCAGGGTGTCTGCCTCTTCCTCTGACCTTCCCCCTCTCATGCTCTCTCTCTCACTTTCTCTCTCAAACCCTTTTTAAAAAAAAGAAAAATAGCATTTCTATGTAGTTCTCTTTTCTCATACCCTGCTTAATTTTTTTTTTTTACCCTGCTTAATTTTTTTTGCTACTACCTAAGAATATTTCATGTGCATGTGTGTATACATGCATATATTTGCATATAATTGTGTGTATGTGTATAAGATGTATATGTTTGCCCATCTTTACTAGAATGTATGTATGCTCCATGAGGGGATATTTCTGTACATCTGTAGAATAGGACGTGGTATATAGATGGTGTCTAGTAAATGTTGAATGAGTGACTGTATTATACCAAAAAATGTTTTAGTGTTACTGATTTAGAATATTATGGTAGGACACAATCATATACATAAGGAAGGCTTAGTTTTATTTTATTTCACAGCTTGTAAGCTTTGTGAGGCTAAGAATTTTCTTCTTTGCTGTATTCTCATGTGTACAATGTTGCCTCGTGACAATATTTATTTAATATTTATTGACTCAATGAGTTTATGTAAGGAACAATGATGTCTTTATTATGAAAACAACCAAATTATATTGTATGTGCAAGTAATCTTTTTTTTAACATGTGCAAGTAATCTGAATAGAACTAGAAGTAGACTATATAATTCCAAAGTTGGTAGAAAGGGGAGAGGAAGAGTGATAATACTACCTTGATTAAAATCTTTTGGATCCACTTATATCTGTCGTTTGCTAGCTACTCCAAGCCACCATCATCTCTGGTCTGGGCTACTGTAATATTGTACTACATGATCTCTCCAATTCCAGATAGATACTGCTTTAGTTCATTCTCTACACAACGGTTTTAAAATGGAAATATGATGGAAATTGCTTTTCTTCTGAAAATATTTCTCTACTGTTAGAATAAAATTTAGGTTCTTTAACTTGGCCCATTTGTAAAGCTAGTGTGGCCTGCCTCCCTTCTGACGTCATGCAGTTCTTCCTCCTCATGACTGCATGATGTCATGCAGTATTCTCCATTGTTACAAACTCTCAGTTACTATCACGCATTAAGTTCTTTGCTGCCCTTGGACACTCAGGGCTTACTTTTTGCCAGATAAAATCTTTCTCCCAGCTTTTCTTTGGAGTAACTCCTTATTTAAATCTGAGCATATCAGATCTTGTGCGCAGTCTTCCTTGAAAGCCTTATCTACACTCATTCCTGTTACAGTTGCTCATGGTGTTGGGTGGGCAGGGAAGAATAACTCCAGTTTGTAATTATATAGTTAGCTAACTTTTTTGTTTGCCATTGTATTCCTAACACTAAGCATGGTGCTTGGTGCATAGTAGGTGCTCAGTAAACATTTGTTCAATATGTGAAATAACTGGATAACAAAAGATGGAAAACCAAAAAAAAAGCATGGAAACAAAGAAGTCCCCAGAAAACATAAAAAGAAGACCATATGTGCTTACTAAAATAGTAAATACCCATGACATAAGCCCAGCTATTAAGCAAGACTCAGATTAGGTGAAATACAAAACCCAACTATACAGTGGATATTAGAAACACATCTACAACAAAATTACTTAGAAGGCTGGAAGTAAACTCATAGTCAAACCAAGATACTAGGCAAACATAAGCAAGAAATTAATCAATGGAAGGTATTGCGAGACAGAGTTGAATTAAAACAGTTAACATCAGGGGTGCCTGGGTGGCTCAGTTGAGCAACTGCCTTCAGCTCAGGTCATGATCCCAGGGTCCTGTGATTGAGCCCCAAGGCAGGCTCCCTGCTCAGCAAGGAGTCTGCTTCTCTGCCTTCCCCCAACTCCCCTGCTTGTGCTCCCCAACAAACAAACAAATAAACAAATAAATAAATGAATAAATGAATAAATAAATCTTAGGGGGAAAAAAAACAGTGTGAGAAAGAAGAGAGGTACCTCGTAATCATCAAGGATATATATAGGTACCAATAAAAAGAGAACCATAAATCTTTATAGTTTAAAGATGAAGCATTGAAGTATGTAAAGTGAAAACTGAATCTGAGGAGGAAGAGAAAAAAATACAGCAGTATGGGGACTTTCAGTCCTTGCCACATCAAAGAGATAAAAAATAAGATATAGATAGTCTGAATCATATAATCAATAAGTCTGATACAGTAAATATACTCTCACTGTAAAAAGAAAGAAGACCTTTTTAATTTCACAGGAACATTAAAAAATAAGAACCGGAAAGAAAATGGGGGAAAAAAAGTAAAAATATTATCAACCACATACTCTATAATGAAATTTTAAATTTTTAAGATTTTATTTAGTTGACTGAGCACAAGCAGAGAGGACCAGCAGGCAGAGGGAGAGTGAGAAGCAGCTTCCCCACTGAGCAGGGAGCCCAAAGCAGGACTTGATCCCAGAACCCTGGGATCATAACCTGAGCTGAAGACAGATGTTTAACTGACTGAGCCACCCAGGTACCCCATACAATGAAATTTTAAGTTAATAACAAAAGCAGACTCAGAAACCAAACCACAAAACCTTCTCAAACCTCAAAACCAAAACCTCAGACACTTGAATTAAAAAATGTAAAAATAATCTCCTAAAAAAATCTTAGGTCAAGGTCTAAAAGATACTGCAAACTGGCAAATTTAATCTATCTAGAAAATAATTACAATGAAAATTAAACCAATAATATATGGGACACAGGAAAAATTATTTCTAAAAATGTCATTACTGTCATATTGTATTGTAATGACACTGTTATGTCATTACAATATTCTAAAATATTGAGTTAAAATAATGAGTTAATATTCAACTCAATTTAATAAAAGAGGTTAGTTAAGACAAAACCAAGAGCTGGGTTTTTGATAAAAAGAAAAATAAGACTAGCTAAGAGCATTCTTTTTAACAACGGGAGTAAGTACAAAAATCAAATTAGAATTATGAAAATAAAGCAACTATAGATATAAATAATACTAATATAATTAGTATTATTTATATATTATTATATTATTATTTATTTATATATTATTATTTATTATTATTATTATAGTATTATTTATATATTTATATTCTAATATAATTAGAATGGTTGGCATAATAAATTAGAACATACTGGAAAAATACATTTTTTTTTAGGAAAATGCAGATAATCAAAATTGATCCAAGAAGAGACTGAAAACCTAAACCTGCCAGGCTCAGATGGTTTTTCAAATGACTTCTTTCAAAACCTTTAGGGGAAGGTGATTTCACTCATATTAAACTGACCTCAAGGAAATAGAAAGAATTGAGTCTTCTATTAAAATAAGAGAATCTACCACAATCTAAAGTTGCTAAGATTAAACAGGTTAATGCAAACACAATTCTTAGAACAATGCTTGACATATAGAAAACACTCAATAAATATTAGTGTCACAAAAATAGAGCAATAGAGCAGACGTGAAATTGATAACACCCAATAGAGAACATCATAATAAAATAAAACTACAGATCAGTTTTATCTAAGAATATTGATGCAGAAATCCAATAGTACAAATAAAATATATGATTAAGTAGAATTTATTACAGGACTGCAAAGATGTATTAGAGTGCTCTTAATATAATTCAGCATATTAGTTGATGAAGGAGGAAAAGCTATATGGTCATCTCAGTAGATCTTTTTTTATTTTTTAAAGATTTTATTTGACAGAGAGATCACAAGTAGGCAGAGAGGCAGGCAAAGAGAGAGGGAAGCAGGCTCCCTGCCGAGCAGAGAGCCCGATGTGGGGTTTGATCCCAGGACCCTGAGATCGTGACCTGAGCTGAAGGCAGAGGCTTAACCCACTGAGCCACGCAGAGCCCCATCTCAGTAGATCTTGAAATGCAGTTAATAAAATTGTACATTTATTCCTGGAAAGTCTTTAATGAAACCTTTACTATTAAAATATGTACCTCAAAACCATAGTCAGGAAAGTAGTTCTCGGAGATATATGAGAAATAAAGTGAAATTAATAGAAACAAAGCAAAAACATTCTCTTATCAGTAATATTTAACTTTGTTCTAGATGTACTAAAAGTTATAGCAATTAGAGAATCATGATATAGAAGTAATTCCCTAACCCTTTTGATAACATCCAGTGCTTTGTTCTGGGCATTTAGTTAATGTGTGTTCACTGACTATTGTGCTTTTTTGAATTTTCACCCATTTTCCAGTAACTTCTATCCAACACAGTCTTAAAGTGTTCTGGGCTAGCTTATTTTAGTAGTTTTCACATTTTTTAAAAAAATGATTTTATTTATTTATTTGACACAGAGAGATTAGAAGTAGGCAGAGAGCCAGGCAGAGAGAGGGGGGGAAAGCAGGCTCCCTGCTGAGCAGAGAGCCCGATGCAGCGCTCCATCCCAGGACCTTGAGACCATGATCTGAGCCGAAGGCAGAGGCTTAACCCACTGAGTCATCCAGGCGCCCCAGTAGTTTTCACATTAAAAAAAAAATCTCAAAGAATTTTGATTGGAACTCTAATTAGTAAAGCAAAAACAGAGCTGCTTTGTTTGCAGAGGGGTTAGGGAACTCTAACTGATGGGTTCTGGGAGTACTTTATGCAGCTCTAAAAATGACAACTCTAAGGGCATCTGGCTGGCTCAGTTGATAGAGCATATGACTCTTGATCTCAGGGTTGTGAGTTCAAGCTCCATGTTGGACATGTAGCCTACTTAAAAAAGTTGAAAAATAAATAAAAATAACAACTCTAGGGGCACCTGGTAGCTCAGTCATTAAGTGTCTGTCTTTGGCTCAGGTCATGATCCCAGGGTCCTGGGATCGAGCCCCACATCAGGTTCCCAGCTTGGTGGGAAGCCTGCTTCTCCCTCTTCCACTCCCCCTGCTTGTGTTCTCTTTCTCTCTCACTCTGTCTCTCTCTAAATAAATAAACTCTTAAAAAAAATTACAACTCTATTCTGTTTTATATGTTGCAGTCCTTTATAGTGATAGAAAACGATTGTTTTGGGGTGCCTGCGTGGCTCAGTGGGTTAAAGCTTCTGCCTTCGGCTTAGATCATAATCCCAGGCTCTCTGCTCAGTGGGGAGCCTGCTTCCTCCTTTCTCTCTGCCTACTTGTGATCTCTGTCAAACGGATAAATTTAAAAAAAGAGAGAGAAAACTATTGTTTTATAAAATATGGTCACCAGTTTGATAAGATCTTCTTATTCTTGGCAACTTTCGATTCTTCTTTGGTTATGGTAGATATTAAATTAGAAACAGCTTGGGATTGGGAGTTGTGAATGTGATCACTTAAGGTTGCCAAAAGCAGATCTATCAAGAAGTGGTAACTGGTAATGAGACAGGAGACCAGATAATTACCAACTAGAATGATAGAACGTTCGAAACTGCCCTTTCAAATAAGGGGAGATGGCCAAAACATCTTAATGGCTATGTTGATGAGACATGTTGTGTGTAGTTCTGAATAGTGACTCTTGAGTCATCACAGCCTCAACATTGTGACCTATAGAAAGCATGGGCTGTTGAAGGTCAAATACTGCATGAATTCATATATATGTGGAATCTAAAAATTTTGAACTCAGAAGCAGAATAGAATAATGGCTACTGAGGAGTGGAAGAACTGAGCAGCGTTGGTCAAAAGACACAGTTTAAGTTATGCAGGATAAGTAGGTTCTGGGGAATCTAATGTACAGCATGGTGACTATAGTTAATATTGAATACTTCAAATTTGCTGAATCTTTGGGGCGCCTGGGTGGCTCAGTGGGTTAAAGCCTCTGCCTTCAGCTCAGGTCTGATCCCAGGGTCCTGGGATCGAGCCCCATGTCGGGCTCTTTGCTCAGCAGGGAGCCTGCTTCCCTTCCTCTCTCTCTGCCTGCCTCTTTGCCTACTTGCGATTTCTGTCAAATAAATAAAAATCTTAAAAAAAAATGAAGTAATTTAGTTCTCTACAAATCAAAGTTGTTCACTTACTATTTGTGATATGATATGTTCATTTAGTGTTTTGTGATATGATTTAACTGATTAGAGATAAATCTGTCTTAGTGAACATACAAATGTTATTCAGAATACTATTTTTATTCTAAGAAATATGGTATTAGATCATAAACTTCATATTGATCCAAATTTTAGAGAACTTTATGAAGACTGAATTAAATCTGTTAGCAGGTAAAGATAATAATCATTTGTTGGTTTATGACTCTTAATTGTAACATGTAATATGTAATATGCATATTACATACATACAAAATGTAATATGTAGAATAATCAGAAGGAAGACTAGCAGTGATTGGTATTCTTAGGTATAATTCTTAAAACATTTTTCTAATGAGAGCATCTCTAAAAGAACATTTTTAAAGTTAGAATGAGGGTACCAGGGTGGCTAGTCAATTAAGCATCTGCCTTCAGCTCAGGTCATGATCCTGGGGCACTGGCTTCAAGTCCAAAATGGGACTCCCTGCTTTGTGGGGAGCCTGCTTTTCCTTCTGTCTCTGCCTCTCTCTCTCTCTGTCTCCCATGAATGAATAAAATAAAATCTTTAAAAATAAAATAAGGGTGAAATCTGTGATTATAGGCATATTGAATTAAGTAGGAAAAAATCTAAAGAAAATGACAAAAGTAAATTATATGATGTATTAAAAACAAGCAGTTTTGATCAAGATTTGTGTTCTGACACTTTCAAAATTAAATGTAGCATAGGGCACCCGGGTGGCACAGTTGGTTAATCATCCAGCTCTTCGTTTTGACTTGGTTGTGATCTTTGAGCCCTGATCCCAGGGTCGTGAGATCAAGCCCAGCGTTGGACTCTGTGCTGAGCTGGACCCTGGGCTGAGCACAGGGTCTGCTTAAGTTTCTCTTTCCCTCTGCCCCTCCCTTCCGCATGTGCATGCTCTCTCTCTCTCAAGTAAAAAAAAAAAAGTTTAAAAATATTAAATGTGGCTGCTTTTATTATTTAGAAAGAATGTGCTGTTGTTGGGGTGCCTGGGTGGCTCAGTGGGTTAAAGCCTCTGCCTTCGGCTCGGGTCATGATCCCAGGGTCCTGGGATCGAGCCCCGCATCGGGCTCTCTGCTCAGCAGGGAGCCTGCTTCCTCCTCTCTCTCTGCCTGCTTCTCTGTCTGCTTGTGGTCTCCATCTGTCAAATAAATAAATAAAATCTTTAAAAAAAAAAAAAAGAATGTGCTGTTGTAATATATACATTATTGATTCTTTTGTTGGTCTTGAACTGATTGATTATTTGTATATGAATTATCAACAAAAGGTGCTTATACTAGGTTAATTTTCTTCTGATACATAGTGTGGGTTTGCTTAACTTTCCTGTCTATCTATAGCATATACTGTCAATTAATATTTATGAAATTCCATTTAATATTAATATTACTATAAGAAACATAATCAGGAAAGTATTTCTAAGACTCTTACATCTGCTACCAATATGTTATATACAATTTTATAATATATAATGTGTATAACACTTCAATATCAGATTGTGTATAAGTAATAGGTATATGTGTACATATGTGTACACATTTACACACTCACATATATACATACACAAGGCCACAGAGCAAACTTGAAATAATGTTTCTGTTATTGTGGCATCATCATGCTTTTAGGCATCCAGCCTAAACCTTGAAGTCACTGTATACTCTCCTCCCCTCTGTCTCCACAACCTCAAATCCAATAAGACTTGAGTGTTTTTCTTCACATTATCTCACATGGCCCGTTTAACCCCTAAAGCCCTACTTTCAACCCTTATTGCTTCTCTCTCAACTATTGTAATAATTTCTTAATGGTTGTCCTTGCGTTAAGTCTGACCCTGATGCCCTTTCATTTTCAACAGTGAGGATTCGAAAATGGATTCCTTTTTTAAATTTTTCATTAAATAACATTTTAAAAAAGACTTTATTTATTTATTGACAGAGAGAGACACAGCGAGAGAGGAACAGAAGCAGGGGGAATAGGAGAGGGAGAAGCAGGCTTCCTGCCTAGCACGGAGCCTGATGTGGGACTCTATCCCAGGACCCTGGGATCATGACCTGAGCTGAAGGTAGACGTTTAACGACTGAGCCACCCAGTGCCCCTAAGTAACATTTCAAGCATAATAGAATAACCTGTGGATTGAATTTGTGGTAGGTAGCTCCCTGTTCCTTCAAAGTGAAATTCAGACTTCAGACCACTTAATATGTAAATCAGAACTTTCCATAGCCTGGTTCCACCTTGCTTTTCTAGTTTTGTTTCCTACTATAATCTCAGTATTCCAGCTATACTGGATTACCTACTATACCTACCTACTACTATGGGTTTTCTGAAAATGCTTTGGAAATTCCATGCATCCTTTTTTTTTTTTTTTTAAGATTTTATTTATTTATTTGACAGGCGGAGATCAGAAGTAGGCAGAGAGGCAGGGAGAGAGAGAGGAAGGGAAGCAGGCTCCCCGCCGAGTGGAGAGCCCGACGCGGGGCATGATCCCAGGACCCTGGGATCTGACCTGAGCCGAAGGCAGAGGCTCCAACCCACTGAGCCACCCAGGTGCCCCTCCATGCATCCTTTTGACATTGTGACTGCTCACGGTGTTCTCTTTGACTTAATTGCTATCTGTTGAAATTCTGCAGACTAAGGCTTGGTTTAAGTATGAGCTCTTTAGGAAGGCTTCTGTGACATTTTTCTTTTCTACTCTGACTCTCCCAGTTTTAAGTGTGCTCTTTTAGTGTTTCCTACCTCTCATATTTCTTTAACAAATACTCAGAATATATTATGTTCTAGGCCATTATTGGATTCCTCATGTCTGTTTCTTCTTCTAAATTTGAGGCTCCATGATGTTAGGAACCATGTTGTCCTCCTTAATTTAGTCCCTTATTGCATTTAGCAGTGTCTTGCATATAGGTGAGGCTTTGAAAGAATAGTCATCCCAACATTTGACCTTCAGTTATTTTCAAGTAGATTATATAATAAAACCATACAGTGAATATTTTAGTTTTTAGAATTAAAAAGTGTATTTCTGTTTTTTATTTCAAAAACATTTTGTTAAAAGTATAGAGAATATAGCTAAAGACAAAGAAGAAAAGTAAAATCATCTTAGAAACCTGGAAATAATGGTAGCCTAAAACATTTTTTTTTTAAGTTGCCAAGCTTTATTTTAGCTTTTACTGGTTACAGATAACATATCTAACCCTATATTCTGCCCATGGTATGCAGCCCTGCCTCAAACATATTTGAACATTTCACATTGATGTATTCTATTCACTTTTTAGTTTAGCTGTATTCCCATTCTGCTCCCTTTTTGTCTCATCTGTGTTCCTTTACCAGAAACAACTCTTTTCACATGGATTTTTGGCAGACAGATTTATTATATATTTCTGTTTAACAAACTATCTCAAAACATTTTCTCACAGTTTCTGTGAGTCAAGAATTTGGGAGCAGCTTAGCTTGATAGTTCTGGCTCAGGGTTTATCATGAGGTTGCAATTAAGATGTCAGCTGAGGCCTGCAGTCATCTGAAGACTTGACTCAGCTACAGCATCTGCTTCCAAGATGGTATAGTTACACTGGGTGTTGTTGGCAGGAGGCCTCTGTTCCTTGCTATGTATACTTCCCCATAGGCCTGCTTCAGTGTCCTGATAACATAGCAGTTGGCTTCTCCTAGACTGAGTGACCCAAGAGATGGAAATCACTGTGAATTTTATGACCTAGCCTCGAAAATCCTACTTAGTCATTCAGCAGTATCCTCTGGTTACACTTGTCAGCACTATTCAGTGTGGGAGGAGACTATACAAGGATAGGAATTCTAAGAGAGCTCCATCTTCGAGGCTATTGCCAGTTGTCTAACTCTGGTCTGGAACTGAGCAACAGAGAGGTGAAATAAAAAAGCCAAATAGTTTTTTAGTTTTTTCCAAATTGGGACTTCAGAGCGTAAAGTCCAAAGTTTGTCATTTTTGTTTGAAAATGACAAAGTATGACTTAAACTCTCATAAGGATGCATTCCTAAATCGAATTTTAGTGGTATCTTCACATACTAGCTTTTAGATTTTTCATACACTCAAATATCTGAATAACCTCAAAAATAAATAATAGTTCATATTAATCTTTGATAATAGTGTGGATAAGACAGTGTGTTAAGGTGTTTTCATGTTCACAATGTTTGCTCCTCACAGTATTGCTTCTCATAATTACTGGCTTATAAATGAAAAATGAGACTTTAAGTGTCAGACTCCACAGACAATCTTATTTCAGAACCAAGCTCTTAAACATGCCATTGAATCTCAGTCTTTCACTATCCTTGGAATGCAGATGATATATAAGCATAAATTTTTGTAAATTTAAAAATCCTAAAAGTAATAAAATTTATTATTATTTATATATAAAATAATTTATTATTATTTAATGATATAATATATTATATTATGCATATAATATATATACAATATATTATATTATGTATATAATATATACATACAATATAATAGAATATATTATATCATATATAATAAATAAAATCCTAAAAGTAATAAAAATACTTTAAAAAAATAATAGTTATTATTATAATAAGTCATATCTGCAAAAAGGATGTTGTTCACTAGGTTTTCTCTAGGGCTCATGAACTTGAACTATAGATTAGGTTCTACATTATGTATTTTTTTTTTCTGCCCTTAATTCTGCTAACTTAAAATGATATACTGCTGATGTGGTAATAAGCAATGGCTTCCTCAGGTAATTCTGGATATTCAGATTGAATATGACCCCCAAATTACGGATAATTTCTTAGGCTGTTTTTTGTATTCTCAGACTCTTAATGAACCTTATCTCACTAAAATGCTGAGAGTTTGAATATTTCAGATTGAGGCAATGACAAATGTATTATTAAGTAGCTTCCTAGTTATTTTTAGTAGGAAAGTCACTTGGTGATCAACCTTATGCCCACTATTTGTCTTTTTCTTCAACTAAAAATTAAATTTACTGTATTGTGCCCTAAATCAATATATTCATGCCAATCAAGATTCTAAACATATTGCTCAGGAATGCATACCATTTGGGCAAGTCTTAGAAATCACAGAAACATTGGGGACAACTGGGTAACACATTCTGTTAAGCATCTGCCTTCAGCTTGGGTCATGATCTCAGGGTCCTGGGATCAAGCCCCACATCGGGCTCTGCACAGTGGTGAGTCTACTTCTCCCTCACTCTCTCCCTCTGTGATCTGTCTGGCTCTCACTGTCTCTCAAATAAATAAATAAAATCTTAAAAAAAAAAAAATCACAGGAACATTCATTTCAGATGTTATCAGTGTCTTGAAGAAATGTAAACACTTTTCCTGCAGTAGTTTATATTAAGATAGAAAACTCAATATATTAAATAATATTTTCTTTGTATAGAAGAGACATTATGACCATTCTGATAACATTGAATCAGAATTGGGAGGTGTATTTTTGATTGCCAGCTATGCATCGAGGAAAAAGCAACATAAAGATTAGGCAGTCAATTACAACCTCTTTTATAAAAGCTTCATACCTACACAAATAGCTGGCGTTCTATAAATGCTGATCCCAACCCGCCTATTGTGGCTGACATTGTAGTTCATGGTTTTTAATATAGTTTCACTCTACTGGCAGTAACTTTTCTGTAGCTTGGTGTGTCAGTGATAAATCAGTCATTGATCACTTTTCTCTCAGATAGGTTGTCTATAATGATATAAGAAGAACTGATATTTTTTCACATTTGTGGTTCTAACCGTAAAGCAAAAAATCTGCCATATTGAAAGAAATTTGTGCGTTCTGCTTTCTCTTCAAACATGTCATCACCTTTGTGAGGTTTTTTTCAAAGCTTTTCTTTATACTGTTTTTGCTGTTGTGAGTACAACTATAAATGATGCCTTTGTGGTTTTAGACCTCTCTCTGTTTTTGGTGACAGAATTAATCAATTTTACACTGAAGCCTATATTTTGCTCTTGTTTTGTAAAAACTTACTTGGTTTGCCAATAATTTTGGAAGTTATTCAACAGCTTTGGATGCGTAATGTCACTATTTGACAAAGGAGTATATTGTGGCCAGTAGAGATAAAAGAATGCTTGTTTGTTAAAAACAGTTTTTAGGTGCACTTTTCATTCACACTTCTCTTTCCAGGTACTTGGGCATCCACAACAACACTTACAGATTGACTTACCCCAGTCATTCTAATTGACATTCTATATTGAAGTCTTGTTCAGTGTTTATATCATTATTCTGAATTTTAGCATTTCTGGGATTATTTTCATCTCTACTTCTATGAGCTAAAATAATTTTTACGAGTTTGGATTGTTACAAAGTAATAGGATTTCAGTGAAAAATCTTTGATCTTTTTTTTTTTAAAAAGATTTTATTTATTTATTTGACAGACAGAGATCACAAGTAGGCAGAGAGGCAGGCAGAGAGAGAGAGGAGGAAGCAGGCTCCCTGCTGAGCAGAAAGCCCTATGTGGGGCTCGATCCCAGGACCCTAGAATCATGACCCGAGCTGAAGGCAGAGGCTTTAACCCACTGAGCCACCCAGGCGCCCCTTGATCTTATCTTTTAAATATATCAGTATAACAGGTTGTCTCTATTTGATTGATTGATAGGCCTGCTAGTGGTACACAGACTGTGCTTTGGGAATGTTGTGCCAAGCTGTTCTAGAAGCAAAAGAAGTAACAGGTCTGGGTGGTAAAAGTAAAGGAGAGGTAAAATGAAAGAAGCAGTACTACTGTCTGGTGATGACTTTGAAAATCAGCGTCTTACCCACACTGGACCAGGAAGCAGAGGAAAGGCAGTAGGGCAAAGGAATAAGGAGAAACAACATACAGTAAACTGTGACAGGTATAACTGACAGCATGTAAACTACAAAGGAGTGAAGAAATACTGACTAGAACAACTGTGTGAGGACAGTAAGTGAAGGACAAACCCCGTAACTTCAGGCAAAGGACAGCTTATCCTACACTGCAGATGCTATTATCTGATGAATGATTTATTGTAGTCGGATGGTGAGCTAAGTCAGTACCATAACTTCTATTTATCTAAAGATTCCATGGTATATCAAAGAAACCATCCTCTGAGATAGATACTAGATTTTCTGTAACAAAGAATGGCATCTCACTACTTGGAATGTTAGTAGATGTCAGTATGTATATTAGTTACCCATTGCCACATAACAAATTACCTTAAAACTTAGCTGCCTAAAACAACAAGCATTAATTACCTCACAATTTCTGCCAGTTAGGAATCTGAGTGCAACTCAGGTGGGTTCTCTGATTTCAGGGTCTCTGACGGACATCAGTCATCTCAAGGCATCAATGGGGGGAGGAATTTCTTCCATTCTTACTCACGCGGCTGGTGACAGGCCTCAGTTCCTTAATGGCTGTTGGACAAGCGGGCCTCTGTTCCTCACAGCTCTGTTGACCAAAGACTTCCCCCTATTCTTTGTTAAGTGAGCCACTCTGTAGGAAGTTCACAACAAGGCAAGAGAGTGTGGGCAAGTTGGTAGCTTGAGTCTTTTAGTAACCTAATGTTAGAAGTAGCATCAATTAATTTTGCTGTATTCTGCTTGTTAGAAGTATTTTACTAGGTCCAGGCCACTCACAGGGAGGGGATTAGACAAGAGAATGAATACTAGGAGGCAGGGATTATTGGGGACCAACTCAGAAGACTACCTGACACAGTAATTTTCATGAATGAGTAAATGAATGAAGGAAAGGAGAGAAACTTAGGAAAAATAGCTTGTGCTAATAAATCCTTCATAAATAAAGGTTGCAAGAATGGAAAGTAAACCATAAAAGAGAAAATCTCCAGATAAAACTTATTTTAGTTAAAAATAGACATTTTGATCAGTAGGTACACTATCCATATCATATCATACAGACATGTAAACTCATCCATATCAGAAATGAAAGGCTTGGAAAACATGAGTGCTGTTCTCTGCAGACTCTAAATCAAATAACATCTTTTAACACTGCCAGTTTCTATATTTAGAAAAAGTAGAGTCTCCAAATTTGATGTTTTTCAGTCACTGGTTCTCAGCTTTCCCTGCACGTTGGAATCACCTTGGAAACTGGGAGGGGGGATGCGGGGGGGTTGCCAAAAAGGGATACCTGGGCTCTAACTCAGCCTAAATAAATCAGAGCCCCTAAAGGTGGGGCCTGAACAAGGGTATATTGCTTTAAAAGCTTGTGAGAAGATTGCAGTGTGTGGCCAGGGTTAGGAAGGAACCCTGCTGATTTTTTTTTTAAATTTAATTGAAATATAATTGACACTAGTTTCAGGTATATAACATAGTGACTCAACAATTATATACATTAGGAAAGGCTTGCCACCATAAGTATAGTTACCATCTGTCACCACACAAAGTTAATTACAATATTATTGACACTATTGCCTATGCTGTACTTTTCATCCCTCTGACTTATTTTATAAAATAACTGATAATATAAGTGGTTCTTAATGGAAGGATTCAACTATGTATCCTTTCTCTGGTTTCGTACAAATTGAAAAGGAGATAATTTTATGAAGAAGCTTTCTTCATTCATCATGTATTTATTCAGTGCCTAGTATATGCATAGCACTTGTGGGGAGTAAAAAAGTAAGTAGTTTAAAAATGGGAGTAAGCTAAACTTTATTATGTTGTTATATATGTATTTATTATGATTATCTGACACGCTACATGGGCTATTGGGTTTCAGGGAGGGGAGAGGTGAATGTAGACTAGAGTAGATAAAGAATGCTATTTGGAAAAGATAGGATCTAGGGTGCATTAGGAAAGTAGAAGGTGAGATGCAATAACTTGCTTCACTTGACAGATCCAGATCCTGGAGTCTGATTTGGAGAGATCTGACAATTTAACCAGCACTTTGCTCTTATTCTGTAGGCCAGTGACTGTGCAAAAGGAGCAATGGAGAAGCTTTGAAAAATACCAGGTTTCACCCCTGAAGATGTTTATTTGGTTGGTCTGGTTGGGGCCCAAGTAATGTAATTTTTTATTAGACTCCATGTGATGCTAATGTTTAGCTAGGGCTGAAAAACTGCTATGGGATCACTTAAGGTCCCTGGAAATTTTTGAATGGGAGTGCTTAACATTCACCTATCCATTAAAAACACATTAGGTATTTTTTCTGCAGGCACAAGGCAAATGGCAATAAACCAGATGAAACAAGAAAATGTCCCTATTTATGGTGGTGGTAGTGAGCTTATATCCTTTTCTGGTAGGGGAAGACAGGCAGTAAAATAATATATAATGTGGTAAGTGTACCTGGGTGGCTCAGTGGGTTAAGCCTCTGCCTTCAGCTCAGGTCATGATCCCAGGGTCCTGGGATCAAGGCCCGCATTGGGCTCTCTGCTCAGCAGGGAGCATGCTTCCCTCTCTCTCTGCCTACTTGTGATCTCTCTGTCAATAAATAATAAATAAATAAAATAAAATAATAAATAAAATCTTAAAAATATATATATATTATGTGGTAAGTAAAAACAAGTGCTTTGAAGAAGAGAAAGCATAGTCATAGGGACAGTGTAATGGACAGAGTGGGCAGTGGATTTGGAGAGGAAAGTGCCATTTTATGTCAGGTTAGGAAAGACTTAACAGTCATTTGAGCAGAGACCTGGAAGAAGTGAGAGAGTGAGTAGATAGAGGGGATAGCAGGGAGGAAATCCCCAGGCAGCAGTAGAAGGCCAGTGAAGTTGGGTATTATGGACTAAATTGTGCCCCATCCCCTTAAATTTGTTGAATTACGTTGAAGTCCTAATCCCCAGTGTGACTGTACTTGGAGATAGGGCTTTTAGGAGGTAATTCAGGTTAAATGAGGTTATAAGGATTGGTGAAAGGTGTGATAGAATTGGTGGCCTTGCAAGAAGAGGAAAAGAGCGCTCTCTCTCTCTCTTTACCATGTGAGGACACAGTGAGAAAGAGGCTCTCTGCAAGCTAGGAGGAGAGCATTCCCCAGAAGCCATACCCTGCCGGACCTTGATCTTGGACTTTCTAGCCTCCAGAACTGTGAGAAAATAAATTTCTGTTGTTTAAGCCACACAGCCTATAGCATTTGTTGTGGCAGCTCAAGCTGACTAACACACAGGAACAGAGCATTCCAGAGGGGAGAGTATAGAAGATGAGGTAGGAAGAGAGACTAAATCATGTAGGGTTACAGACTAGAACAAGAATTCTGGATTTTTATTCTCAATTACCATATATTCTGGTTGCCAGAGTGTAACAAGGGGTTGGGTGGGGAGGAGGAACCCAATGAATGATTTTAAGCAGAAGAATGATGTAATTTGATTTACATCTGCAAGGATCACCTGGCTGCTTTATGGGAGAAGAGTCCAGAGCAAAGCAGTTGAGGAATCAGGCAGGATGTTACAAGGGTGGCCTCAGTGGGGTTGGTGAGAAATCCAATTCTCGACATATTTTGAAGGTAGAGTGGAAAGGAGTTGCTGGTAAATTAGATGTGTGTGGGAGTGAATGTGGAGAATGAATACTGCTTCCATGTTTGGTCTGAGCAGCTGGAAAGATGGAGTGTATTTACTCAGGAAGACGTCAGAGACTGGAAGAGTGGGGAAAGGGTGGAATCAGAAGTATTGTTGAACAAGTTGTTATTTTCAGTTGCTACTAGACCTTGAAGTGAAGATGTAAATAGTTATGTAAAATCTAGAGTGTAGGGGAGATACTGGGGTTGGTGATAAAAATTTTGTAGTATTAGGGGCGCCTGGGTGGCTCAGTGGGTTAAAGCCTCTGCCTTCGGCTCGCGTCATGATCCCGGGGTCCTGGGATCAAGCCCCGCGTCAGGCTCTCTGCTCCACAAGGAGCCTGCTTCCTCCTCTCTCTCTGCCTACTTGTGATCTCTGTCAGATAAATAAAATCTTAAAAAAAAATTTGTAGTATTATTGTATAGATCAGTTATTCTCAACCTTGGGTGCATTGATTTATTTTGGGAGTGAGACTCAGGCATTTTTTGATTTGATGAGTGGTTAGGTTAAACATTTTGTAGAACAGCTTTTATTGAGGTATCATTGATGTACAGTATACTGTATACAATTAAAGTGTACTATTTGATAAGTTTTGACATATGAATAGACCTGTGAAACCATCACCACAATTAAGGTAGTGAACATATCCATCATCACCAGAAACTTCTTTGTACCTCTTTTCAGTTCTTCTCTCCCATGCCTCTCTCTGATCCTCAGTTGCTAGGCAACTACTGATCTGCTTTCTGTATAGATTAGTTTGCATTTTCTAGAATTTTATAAATGGAATCATACAGTTTATAGTCTTCTATGGTTTCTTCAAACATAATTGTTTTAATATTTGTCTGTGTTGTTGCATGTATCAGTAATTCATTCCTTTTTGTTGCTGAGCAGTATTCCATTATATGAGCATAGCATGATTTCTTTCTTCATCTGTTGATGGACATTTATTTTTAGTTTTTGGGCATTGCAAATAAAGCTGCTGTGAACATTTGTGTAGAAGTCTTTATGGATTTGTATTTCCTACTCTGAGTAAATATCTTGGAGTGGAATGTATCACATTTTTTTTCATGTTTCAAAATGAGGGGTTTTGTCTGTGCATGTGTGTGTGTGTGTTTGTGTGTGTGTATCCTTAAGGAAAACTCTTGTGCCCAGAAGAGATTATTCAGGGACTACTTCCATTATTAAAATTAATGTTCAATTTAGTAGTTTCATTTTAAAAAATCTAGTTTTTTCTTAAATGTCTGTTCATTTTTACAAATCTTATTCTATTTATAAAATTTAACAGAATTTAACTTTTTCCCCCTAGGCATAGTTATTTCTATTTTAATTATTTTTATTCTTTTTAAAGATTTCTTTATTTACTTTAGAGAGAGAGTGCATGTACGCAAAAGCAGGGAGGGTCAGAGGGAGAGAGAGAATCTCAAGCAGACTCCCTGCTGAGTGTGGAGCCTGATGTGGGGTTTGGTCTTATGACCCTGAGATCATGACCTGAGCTGAAACCAAGAGTTGAATGCTTAACTGACTCAGCCACCCAGGTACCCTATATTTTTAAAAAGTATTGGTGGTTAAGCCTAATGTGGAGCCTGGACTGAGAACTGTTGTACAGATGGTATTTAGAGCAAGGACTGAAAGAGGTCATCTTGAATAGCATTTCTCAAGTTTTGTGTTCATAAAAAGTACCTGTAGTTCTTAGGCTAGGTCTGAGAATCTGCATTTGTGCTAGCCTCCCAGGTGCTGATGCCTTGGTTTGGTTAGTGGACCACCCTTTGTTTAGCACTGTCCTAGAGGGTTAGTGTAGATAGAGAAACATGTGAAGACTGAGGCCTGATGCACTCTGAAGTTTAGAAATTGTGAAAGAAGGAAAAGAACCAATAACTGAAACAGGGGAAGAGTAGCTGGTGAGGGACAAGAAGAGTTGTGTGGTGGTCTAGAGGCTTGTGAAGAAGGTTCTGCCCAAAGTAAAGGAGTGGTAAACTCAGTTAAATGCTATTTGAAAAGACTGAGTATGATGAGAGCTATAGTTGACCAGTGCATATGGCAAAGTGATTGTTGGTGACCTTGAATGTGAGTTAGTAGAATGGTCAGGACCAGAGCCCGATAGAGATGAACCTATGAAAGAATGGAGAAAGAGGTGTGGAAAGTAAGTATAAATAAATCATTTGATGCTTATAGTAGAAAAGAGAACAGAGAAGTGGGGCAGTGGCTAGAAAGTGATGTGGACTTAGGGAAGAGTTTTTTCTTTTCCTTTTTTAAGGTAAGAGCTATTGTTATCTGTTTGTATGTTGACAGAAATTACCTATTTACAGAAGAAGTATCCTGAAGCAGGAGAGAAAGGAGGTCAGTAGCAGGAGTAGTGTCCTGGAGAAAAGCAAGTAGAGACATGGCCATAATTGGGAATATGGATAGGGACGTTAGAGGATATGGGCATAGATGGCAGCTTGTGGAAATTTTCATCAAATATCTTCTATTTTCTCTGTGAAAGAAGAATCACCCCATGATAAAACAGCACACAGTAAAAGTAAGTTAGTGTTCTATCCCCAGTGCTTGCAACAGTGATTTGAACACTGAGTGTTTAATAAATGTCTGTTAAATAAATGAATGGAAGGAAGAGTAATCTTGGATTGGAGCGAAGAAGACAAGAAGTCAGTTAAGTAGATAATGTAGAAGGCTGCTGTTGGGTTGGATGAGAGTGGTAAACATGGGAATGATGAGGTGGAATCATTCTAATAATGTGAAAGAGAAATTGAAAGGACTTGATATTTGTTTGGTTAAGGGGAAGGGAAAGTTGAGGAGGACCTTTTTGTAACTCTGGAGATTGTCCTTAGTCTTTCAAATTAAGTGAGCTGTGATGTCCTTTAATAATTTGAGGGGTTTGTCAGCGATTTAATTGCTGAACACTCTAACCTAGTTTTTCTAAAGCTGATGTGTAGTCATCTATTTTGTCTGTGCTTACCAAGGACTTTCTTAGTAGCTGCCAAAGAAGCAAGTATCCCCTGCTGCCACTTCCCAGGAGTTTAGGGAAAAATGTATTCTAGGCTTTTGCAGAAGTGTTTGATGTTGAAAATTAGACCTCAGAGTAAAAAGTCTTCAGAATACTCAGATTCTTGAAATGATGGATTATTGTCCTTGGATTCTATAAGCACACAGGCAAGTGACAAGAAGAAAGAGTACGTTGAACCTGAGTGTAAATTTAATTGGTATATTGTGAATCCTTGGGCCAGTGGTTTTAAATTGTATTTCTCACAGCCATACCTCAGGGATAACTGAAGTTCAAGGATGAGCACTGAGCATATGGGGGTTCAGGAGTCTCCACATCAACTTCATATAGAAGTTAGGTTTTTTTAGTTTAATATATTGAGATTCCTTGTAAAATTTTGTTAGCATGATGATTCTGCTGCAAAAACAACAATTTGAATATCATTACTAAAAGTAATATTTGAATTTTGATGATAAGTCAAATAGTTCCACTATTAGCAGAGTAGTTTATTTATTGAAGGTAGAGAAAACTACTTTATAAGAACTCTTTTTTATCTTTCTATTTAGCAATAATTTTTTATAGAGGGGAACCTGGTGGCTCAGTGGGTTAAGCATCTGCCTTTGGCTCAGGTCGTGATCCCAGCGTCCTGGGATAGAGCCCTGTATTCTCCTACTCCAGCTCCCCCGTGCTTGTGTTCCCTCTCTCGCTATTTCTATCATAAATAGAATCTTTAAAAAATAAAATAAAATAAATTTTTATAGAAAGTAGACATGCACATTAAACCCTGTATTGCATTTTCATGAAAAAGAAGTGAATGGCTCAGAAGAAGATGACATCAGCAGTTTTTTTTAAAGAAAATGAATTCTTGAAAGTTGGCATGTAGTCAAATCAGTCACACAGTTTGATAGTTGTATTTATGCATCATATCTAACTGGTATTTTTAATGATCATTAATAATGAGGTGTTTATTGAGCATCTGTACACATAAGATCTATGCTAGGCACTGGGCATACAAAAATAAGTGAGATACGGATCTCTTCTCATGTAGGGGTTAGAGTACAGTCTGTGGGGAGGTAGAACACAGCCATGTAAGGATCAACAGCATTACAGAGTGATGTGGAAGACCATGTTTTTCCAGAGGTGCTGCAGCGGCTCCACAAATGTTTGGTGCACATTGCTTTTAAAAATATTTTAATTATTAAAATCCAAAAGAACATGTTATATAAATGTGTTCTATGCACCAAACAGAATATGCACAAAAGGAAGACCACTAAAGGTAATTAATTTATTCTGCAGATTAGCTCATTCTTTTTCTCTTTTTTAAATTTCAAAATAAAGTAGCAAATCCTTTATTTGTATTTCTTGAACACTGTGAATAAAGACAGCCCTAGCAACATTTTTTTAGTCCTCATTTTCCCTCCTTTACCTCTGTCCTCACATAATTGTTTTGTTCCAAGCTGCAGTTCTCAAAACCTCTCTCATCAGGTTTTATTTCCTTCTTATTCTTTATCACAAAATCTCAAAAACTGATTCATTTAAAAATAAAAAATCTACCTCAGAGAGTCATTGAACACTGCTGAATGCTCCCCAGACTAAAGGGCCTAGAAATCCAGGGAGTTCACATTGAGTAATTTACATCCCTTCTTGCTTGTTAATCCTTTGTAGGCATCGTGGTGCTAGAGCTCTCTGATGTGTCTTCAAATGATAATTTCCTAGATGAGTTTTTTGCAAATTCAAGAAACATTACATGAACATTATATATATTTTTTTTAAGATTTTTTTTTTTTTTTAATTTATTTGACAGACAGAGATCACAAGCAGGCAGAGAGGCAGGCAGAGAGAGAGGAAGGGAAGCAGGCTCCTTGTCAAGCAGAGAGCCTGATGCGGGGCTCAATCCCAGGACCCCTGGATCATGACCTAGCCGAAAGCAGAGGCTTTAACCCACTAAGCCACCCAGGTGCCCCTGAACATTATATTTTTAAGGACAGAATGGAAATGTGGTTTCTCACATTAGGGGTCTTTCAGCAGAGAGGATTTTATCATGCAATATTTTGCAACAGTGAGCCTGAACCATCTTGTTTTGCCATAAGAAGATGTGATGGTAGGATGCCTGGGTGGCTCAGTCGGTTAAGTGACTGCTTTTGGCTAGGTCATGATCCTAGGGTCCTGAGATTGAGTCCCACATCGGGCTCCCTGAGAGACTGCTTTTCCCTCCCTCTTCCTCTGCCTGCTGCTCTGCCTGCTTGTGCTCTGTCAAATAAATGAATAAAGTATTTTTTAAAAAGAAAAAAGAAGATGTGATGGTGTTCTTTCATCTTTTATGACATATGGCATCAAAATTTATGTGTTATGATTTGTAAATAGACCATGCAGAAGGATAGGTACATATACCTAGTCTAAAAATGAAAATGGTGGGGCACCTGGGTGGCTCAGTTGGTTAAGCGACTGCCTTGGGCTCAGGTCATGATCCTGGAGTCCCAGGATCGAGTCCCACATTAGGTTCCCTGCTTAGCGGGGAGTCTGCTTCTCCCTCTGGCTCTCCCCCCTCTCATGCTCCTTCTCCCTCTCTCATTCTGTCTCTCAAATAAATAAACAAAATCTTTAAAAAAATTAAAAAAATAACAAAAGGTAATTTTGGAGGAAAGAAAATGGTTGTCCTCGCTTCAAAAAAAGCTATGAACCATCAAGGTTTTTTGAAGTAAAATGTTTTGATAATGCTGTTGCAAGAAGTGGAAGTGAAGAGAAGCCAAAATCTACTAGAGGTGTGTTTGAAATCATGAAATCAGTATTTCAAGGTAGATATGTTCCTAAGAATAGGCCTAATAGCTGATGAGGAGTAAGTCAAAAAACTTTGTCTATTTCAGTTCTGTATACCTTCAAAACCAAATTATTACAGGATAAAAGTTTGGGCTAAGTATGTTTTAAATGCTTAGTAAAAATTTTATTAATGTTGGTTGAATTATATTACTTTATTTCTTTCTTCTGTAAATTATTCACAAGATGACTTAAAGTATTTTTTTTAAGATTTTATTTACCAGACAGAGATCACAAGTAGGCAGAGACGCAGGTGGAGAGGGAGGGGGAAGCAGGCTCCCTGCTGAGCAGAGAGCCCTGACACCTTGACCAGAGCCCAAGGCAGAGGCTTGGGCCTCTGAGCCCACTGAGCAACCCAGGTGCCCCAATGACTTAAAAGTATTTTTATTTTATTTTTTTATTTTTTTAAAGATTTTATTTTATTTATTTGATAGAGATCACAAGTAGGCAGAGAGGCAGAGAGAGAGGAGGAAGCAGGCTGTCCGCAGAGCAGAGAGCCCAATGCGGGGCTCGATCCCACCACGCTGGGATCATGACCCGAGCCGAAGGCAGCGGCCCCAACCCGCTGAGCCACCCAGGCACCCCGACTTAAAAGTATTTTTTAAAAGGGCTTGTGGTGATGGTTCTTTTTCCTGGTGTACTGACAGTTTAAACATAAACTAAAAGTTCTTTCCACGTTGTCTATAATAACTTCTCATTCTTTTTTCTCTATTACAGTATACTGTTTTTTTTTCTTCTTAGTGCTTTTTTTTAATTTATTTTTTAAAATATTTTATTTATTTATTTGAGAGAGAGTGAGAGAGAGCATGAGCTAGGAGAAGGTCAGAGGGAGAAGCAGACTCCCCATGGAGCTGGGAGCCCAATGTGGGACTCGATCCCGGGACTCCAGGATCATGACCTGAGCCGAAGGCAGTCGCTCAACCAACCGAGCCACCCAGGCACCCTCTTCTTAGTGCTATTGACAAAGCTCACTTTTTTTTTTCTTTTCTTTTTTTCTTTTTTTTTTTTTTTTAATTCTATATGGTTTTCATCTCATTTGCTAAGTAAATTCTGTGAGGGCACAGATTATGTTTGTTTTACCCATAGTGAATCTCCAACATATTACCTATACCTGGCTCGTGTAAGTGTGCAATAAATTTGTTAAACAAAACAAGGTTGCCACTTATAAAATCTACCTTGGTTAGATTTTTGGGTTTTTCTTAGCAGTGTATTAAAAGACTCATAACAAGTTTAGGTTTAGTTCAGTTATTTTTACTCACTGAGATTTATTGTATTGCTTCACTTTATATTTTAGTGTTACGAAAATGACTGTTTCTTTCTGAGCTATGAGTGATACTGCCTCTTTAGAAAGAAACCAGTAAATACTTTATATCTCACTTGTTTTGCTTGTCCCAACTCGACAAAGCTAAATTGTGGTGAGGTTGATCAAGCTTGAGACATTTTTCTTAAAATATTTAGCATATAGAATTTTTGTTGTGGGGTGATAGGATAGAAGGCAGACATGTAGTTAGAAATGGCATATACCAAGTCGACATGTACCACCATTCTTCTACCCACATGGAAAGTTAAGCAGCTCCTAAAAATACTTTGTTCTGATGAATAGTAGATAGCCATTACGTTATTGTTAAATTTGCACTTTTTTCTTACATTACAGTAAATCAGTAGACCTGCAAAATTTTACACAGTCTATTTGGGCTGTTTATGAAGGATATACCTAGGCATATGAAGATTCCCCCAATTTCTGAATATTGTATTCACAAATAACAGCTTAGTCATGATATATGTAAATAGGAAGAGGACAAGAGAATATAGTTGGGATATGGTAATTAACTAACTAGATGACCTTTTGTCCTCCATATTGCAGAACCTTTGGCATTATAGGTGTATTGTCAAAACTATGAATGAGAAATCACTGGACATAAAAGGCACTTAAAAATGATACCCTTCCCCTTATTGAGTTAATCTCCCACCTCTAAAATTTCCTACTATTCTCCAGACTTTTCTCTTTAAGGAGAAGAAGGATCATAGTTTAAGTCTTAAGATCCCTAGAGATATGAGGGCTTTCTTTTTGGTAGGGCATGGTACTGAGTCACTTTATGATATGTTAAAAAGGTTAGCTGTGTTTTGCCTACTTTCAGTGAAGCATCTTTTTTTTTTTTTTTTAATTTATTTGTCAGAGAGAGAGGGAGCACAGACAGACAGAGTGGCAGGCAGAGGCAGAGGAGGAAGCAGGCTCCCTGCTGAGCAAGGAGCCGGATGTGGGACTCGATCCCAGGACGCTGGGATCATGACCTGAGCCGAAGGCAGCTGCTTAACCAACTGAGCCACCCAGGTGTCCCTCAGCGAAGCATCTTTAAAGTGCATTCAGCCTCTAGAGAGCAGCAGAGAACTTCATTTCAGTAATTAGTCTCTACATACATACATACACACACACACATACATGTACACACACTTGTGTATTTATATTTTGTGCTTCTTTTTCCCCCATAATTGAATTAAATCAAATAATCATAGAGCAATGGAACACAATAATAATCTTTTTTTTTTTTTTAAGATTTTATTTATCTGACAGCATGCACAGGCAGAGGGAGCAGTAGGCAAAGGGAGATGGAGAAGCAGGCTTCCGCTGAGCAGGGAGTCCAATGTGGGACTCAATCCCAGGACCCTGGGATCATGACCTGAGCTGAAGGCAGACACTTAACCGACTGAGCCATCCAGGCACCCCACAATCATAATCTTTAAGTGAAAATCAACCATCATTAAAAAGAGAATAAGGGAATGGAACATTACACATTTAGGAAAGTCTAGGATAAAAAGATATCACTACTCAAGAACAGAAGTAAATATTTTTATTAAGGGAAAAGAGCTACTCTAGAAGATTTGTTGGTGATTGAAAAATAACAAAATCAATAACTACATGAGATACACTAATAACGCACGGTTGCTTATTAGACCACTTGTCTCATATTTACACTTGCTCAAAGGAAAGCTTTGCTTATATTTTATTAAATATATAAATCTATAAGTCAGTCCTTCTGATTTAGAGTAGACCTGTTCTTGGCTTTCCTGTAATTGCCTTAGTCCGTTTGAGCTGCTATAACAAAAATATCATAAATGGTGTGGCTTATGAACAACAAACATTTATTTCTCACAGTTTTGGAGGCTGCAAGTCCGAGATCATGGCACCAGCAGGTTAGCTGTCTGATAAGGACCCACTTCCACATTACCAACTATTTTTTCACATGGCAGAAGGTTCAAGGGATCTCTCTGGAGCACTATCCATGAGGGCCATACCCACATGAACTAATCACCTGTCAAAGGCCCCACCTCCTAATACTGTCACTTTGAAGGGGTAGGATTTCAACGACTACATTTTGGAGGGAATACAAACATTCAGTTCACAGCACTGTCCTAAATTCCCCCATTTCTTTCAGTTTTATTCCCTTTTGGGGGAGAGTTCTTTATCCCTCTTATTGAGGTAAACATCTGATCATATTTTCCTTCTGAAACGTCCTCACATTCAGTACTGCAGTGCCATTCTCCTGATGAGTATAGACCCTTATTACTATTACTTCATTCCCAGTTTGATTTGATAGTCTTCTAGCTTGTCTACAGAGACCAGCCTCTCACTTGACCAGTTTAACTAATTGTTCTTTCTGTGTTGGTTTTGACTTGGATGGTGTGCATTTATTGAATAGTTTGTTCTTACCACTGACAGAATAACACTTAGAAGAGTTTTAGATTCATAACTCATTTAAAAATAAATTATATATTCAACCTCATGGTTTTATGAATCAAATCATGCTGTACTAATATTTTCAGATTGATGGGCCATATGAAAGGGGAAATGATTCTAGGAAGATCCTGGAGAGATAAAGTTTGTTAAATATGAAAAAGACTTGGTAACAATTGTAAGAGACCTGAAGTTGGGGAATTAGGATGTCCTTTTCTCACATAAAAGTGGGAGTGGGATGTTGAGGAACAGTGTCACATAATAGATGGGTACGCACTTGGAGACAAGTCCCTGAGGGGTAAGGAAGTGATTGATCATGTTATAAAAAATATTCCGTACCTAACTACAGCACAAAGGGTTATATTCCTGAAAATCTTGATCAGAGAACCCATGATTGAGATAGTCTGATCATTAAGTCATTAATGAACACAGGTCGTTGGTGGATACAGAAATGGATTAATGAATATAGAAAAACCTTGAAAAATATGCAATTTTACTTGAAGGCAGCACTAAATTATATCTTAAGTAGTAATAATGGCTACTCAATAACTAATGTCGATTTATTGGTTGGTAGAAACATCAGGATTTCTACTCTAGGTTCAAAAGCATATAAATTTATTTTGATGTTTGTAATTTTAATTCAATTTAATCATTAAGATTTTTGTTAATTTATTTTGCATTAAATTTTAGGATGGAGGGAGTGACACAGTACAAAACATAATAAAGGAAGTTGTCAAACCTTCATTTGTTACAGAAGGAAGACATTCAGAGATCCATATTACCTTGGGAGACCAAATGATGACTACACCTCAGTTGCATTTTTTAAAAAAAATATATTTTATTTATTTATTTGACAGAGAGACATAGATTACAAGTAGGCAGAGAGGCAGGCAGAGAGAGAGAAGCAGGCTCCCCACTGAGCAGGGAGCCTGCTGCGGGACTCCATCCCAAGACCCTGAGACCATGACCTGAGCTGAAGGCAGAGGCTTAACCCACCGAGCCACCCAGGCGCCCCCCTCAGTTGCATTTTATATCTTGGAGTGACTCTCAATTTTAGGTGACCCACTGTTCACTAGGCAGTAGTTTAAGCAACTCTTCTCAACCCCACCACACCTTTGAGCTTTCTTTTCTCTTTCCATTTCCAACATAATTGAAAGATTTATTAATTCTTGTTGCTCTTACTTTTTACTACTTGTTTACTTCTGTGTAGTGAATGGTTGATCCTGGCCAATGACTAACCTTAGAGACTGCTCCTTAAAACACATCTTTCTTCCTTGTTAAACCTGATTTTATTATTCAACAACAAATACCAAGTAGCTAGTATTTTTTCAGTACTATGCTAAGTGCTAGTTATTCAGTGGAGCATAAAGCTAATACCATCTCTTTTCTTCTGGAGTTTTACATCCTAGGAGAGGAAACAGATAATAAAATTAAAAAATTGCAACTTCTCAGAGTGCCTGGGTGGCTCAATGGATTAGGCCTCTGCCTTTGGCCCAGGTCATGATCTCAGGGTCCTGGGATCAAGCCCTGCATTGGGCTCTTTGCTCAGCGGGAGCCTGCTTCCCTCTCTTTCTCTGCCAGCTGCTCTGCCTACTTGTGATCTCTCTCTGTGTGTCAAATAAATAAATAAATAAATAAAATCTTTAAAAAAAATAATATAAAATTGCAACTTCTCCATTACTCTCTATGTTCCTTATTTTTTTCCTGTAGCATTTGTCAACATTTAAGACTGTATTCATTTTTTGTTTGATTCCACCCACATGATGTTGGCTCCATGAGGGCAAGGCTCTGTTTTCCTAGAGGAATATTTGTTGGTTAAGAAATGAAAAAGGTGGGCGCCTGGGTGGCTCAGTGGGTTAAGCCGCTGCCTTCGGCTCAGGTCATGATCCCAGGGTCCTGGGATCGAGTCCCGCATTGGGCTCTCTGCTTAGCAGGGAGCCTGCTTCTCCCCTCCCCTCTCTGCCTGACTCTCTGCCTACTTGTGTAATCTCTGTCTGTCAAATAAATAAATAAAATCTCAAAAAAAAAAATGAAAAAGGTGGGGGCGCTTCAGTGTCTCAGTCCTTAAGCATCTACTTCTGCTCAGATCATGATCCCAGAGTCCTGGGATTGAGCCCTGCGTCGGGCTCCCTGCTCAGCAGGAAGCCTGCTTCTCCCTCTCCCACTCCCCAGCTGTGTTCCCTTTCCCGTCTCTGTCAAATAAAATCTTAAAAAAAAAAAAGAAGAAGAAGTGAAAAAGGTGTGTATTATTAGTTACCTTGTCCCTTTGATTCTGCTTCTTCAGTCTGTCCTAAATAACTCCCTTGCTGCTTCCTTAGTTCAAGCCCTTTTTATTTCTTTTTTTTTAAATTAAGTGAATTATTATTATTATTTTTTTAAAATATTTTATTTATTTATTAGAGAGAGTGAGCACAGGCAGAGAGGCAGGCAGAGGCAGAGGGAGAAGCAGGCTCCCTGCCGAGCAAGGAGCCCGATGTGGGACTCGATCCCAGGATCCTGGGATCATGACCCGAGCCGAAGGCAGCCGCTTAACCAACTGAGCCACCCAGGCGTCCCAAGCCCTTTTTATTTCTGCCTAACACTTTCTCTGTCACTGTAGTACCTTTCCTCTTCAGGCTGCTGCCAGTAATCTTTGTAAAATTCAATTTTGAATTTCTTCTGTGATCTCCTAACTTTTAAGGATAAATCAGATTCCTTAGCTTTTCATTATTGAATTTCTTCCCATCCGTTTAGTCTTGCTTTTTTTTTTTTTTTAATTGCCACTCCCTGCTCTCCATCTCAAACTTTATATGGCAGCAGTACCAATATTTGCCCTTACAGCTTCTTCATGAAGTGGGGGCTAGATCAGAGGCATCAGCTAACTCAGAAACCAGTTAGAAATGCAAATTATTAGGCTCCACCTCAGGGCTTTCTGAATTGGAGACCCTGGGAGGAAGGGCTAAGCAAGCTAAAAACAGGCCTTGCAGATGATCCTGATATACCTTAAATTTAAGGACCTCTGCTTTAATCCATTAAAAATTATTTCCTTACCAAGCTCAGCCATTAATAACTGTGTTTTCAATATCACTTTCATTTGTGTAACTCTTAATCTATATCATTAACCCTGATATCTGTGTCAACCCTACTTCTTAAATTCTGTGGAACATCTTTCTTGGGTATCTTTTCTGTGATTCAGACTCTGTAGGCTCTAAACAAAATGCATTATTCGTCTACTGAAGCCTGTTTTACATGCTGTGTTTCCTTTTTACTCCTTCAAAAGATTCCTCCTTATAGCTTTGAGTGATAGATGGTGCAGCATTTTCTCATTGGTTTCTATTTTGTCTTTCTAAAGGAACAACAACAACAAACAACGAAAAGATTCTTTAATAATTCTACTGACCAAAAGAGGGTCAGGACTTTCCAAGTAATAGAATTACTATGTTTTGTAGACTGTCTGTTAAAATGTATGTTTATCTTACTCTCCCTTAGTCTTTCATTCCTCCCCCTTCTCCTCCTCAGTCTTCTTTCTGTCATTCAGTTTCAGAACTTAGAGATGTTTACTTTGAATCTTGACCTCAGTTGCCCAGATTCTACCATAAAGCTGGTAGATCCTAGCTGGGATCCTTCACCCTGGGTCAGTAGAGTCCCAACTTGTACTGGCACCAAAGGGTGAAGCCAAGCAGCGTTTCAGATATCTTGGTGCAATTTCTTTCTGCAAGAGGTTCCCAATATTTTTTAAAGGAATAAGTGAGTAAGTAGGCAAGTCTCAAAGGAATGGACGGATCGTCAGTGTCAAAAAAGCATGATAAGGGGCGCCTGAGTGGCCCAGCGGGTTAAAGCCTCTGCCTTCAGCTCAGGTCATGATCTCAGGGTCCTGGGATCAAGTCCTCCATCGGGCTCTCTGCTCCGCGGGGAGCCTGCTTCCCCCTCTCTCTGCCTGCTTTTCTGCCTATTTGTGATCTCTCTCTCTCTGTCAAATAAATAAGTAAAATCTTAAAAAAAAAAACGTGATAAGATTGTGACTAGAGATATAAAAAAACTTCAAGGATTTTAGCAATAAAGAGTGAGGAATTTTGACTCTCAAATATTAAATGAATAAATGAGAGATTTTAGAGGAAAAACAAGCAGTCATTATCAAAGGTGGTTAGATTCTCCCTTCTATGAGGGAGAAGGGGTAAATTTAAACATTATTTCAGTATAAATTTTCAAGATTAATTTTTAGGACTCATGTTTATTTATATGTGTGCTTCCCTGTGAGCATTCAGTTTGATATACTTTTTTAATAATTTTCACATTGATTCATGTATTGGTTATATTCTAATGGTTGACTATATATTTTAGGCTATAACTTTTACTATTATTATAGTTCTGTTTTTGTTGGATAGGAAAGACAATAATTTGTGTGTGTGTGTGCATGTGTGTGTGTGTAAAATCTATTAAATTGCACATTAAATTATCTCACATGAGGAATTTTTATACTTGAAAACCATGTCATATATCTATTCTTATAATTTGAGCTATTCTCATAAGGAATATATATTCTTAAATTATAATAAACAAAAACCTTTCTTTTTAACATACACACAGGAAACCTCGACCTGTCTCCCAGTTGGTTGCCCAGCAGGTTACTCAGCAGTTTGTGCCCCCTACACAGTCAAAGAAAGAGAAAAAAGATAAAGTAGAAAAAGAAAAAAGTGAAAAGGAAACAACTAGCAAAAAGAACAGTCATAAGAAAACCAGGTAAATTTGTGAAATAATCAAATGAACCATTTAATATTCTCTTTTAAAATTGATATATTTATATCTAAAGTGGACATAAAGGATTTCATCTCCTTTATTATAAAATATGAAAGTGTTTTTGAGTTTGAGAGGTCTGTTAGAAATTAAACACAGAGGCCACTAATATAAGCTTAAATGCTTGCCTGCCTGCCTTCCTTCCTTCCCTCTTCTCTCTTTGCTTACTAGACTCAAAGACATTTGTGTTGAGCTGATTCTTTTTCGGTCATAAAGCCAGGAGTGACATTCATAATACTGAACAGATATTTGCGTGGGCTTTAACCGGTTAAAATCTTCATGGGTATAGGCAGAACAGATAATCATGATGCCCTTCTCAGTGCACATCTCTGGAGTAACAGCCTTGCATATAACTCTGCCTTAACAGTTATTAACTTACTCTGCAATCCAACTATGTCATTGCTTTCCTAAAACATTTATTTAGTAAAATTGATAAGTTGTTTGCAAAACTATGATAAAGCTATAAAAGCACAATTAAGAGACCATTGCTTCCAGAGTATCAGTTTGTCATGTTGAAGAAGATTCATCAATGATTGGTTCAATTAATGTTAATGATTTGAAACATTTAATTATATTTTTGTGGCTAGTTCATACATGAATCTAGAGCTTTAAATATAGATGTATTCATTTTGTTATTTTTACCTAATTTATTCTTTATATGTTCAGAAAGTTGTTAGAGAGAAAAGCTAGTATAAAATTTTATCATCTTTTGTATTTAGGCCAAGATTGAAAAATGTGGATCGGAGTAGTGCTCAGCATTTGGAAGTTACCGTTGGAGATCTGACAGTCATTATTACAGACTTTAAGGAGAAAACGAAGTCCCCGCCTGCATCTAGTGCTGCTTCTGCAGATCAACACAGTCAGAGTGGCTCTAGCTCTGATAACACAGAGAGGGGAATGTCCAGGTCATCTTCACCCAGAGGAGAAGCCTCATCATTGAATGGAGAATCTCATTAAAGTTTATTTTCTCCAATTTCTTAGTCACTTCTGTCATAACATGCAAATACACAGATTATGCCAAGAAGTACCACATTTTCATGACAAACATTCATGCACAATCCATAATTTGCGTTTTACACAAAATAGAAATTTGTTAGAATTTGTTAGACTTTATTGCAATCTATGCCTACCAAACAAACCTTTTCAGACTTGACATTTTGGTCTCCACAGTTCAAGGTGCCATGAAAATGTGGTTGAATTATTCATTATGCAGTGTTATTGGTAAGTCTATTTTCACTTTTAGTTTAGTGAATTCTAACACATAATTCTTGAATTCTCTACTATTGGCATGTAACGAATTTAAATTTTTATAACATAGTGCAAGCTGCCTAAATATGTATTATTTGAGAATTGTGAAACGAATAGTTATATGTATACAAGTCAAAGATCAACTTAATCAACTATTGCTGCAACAGGATTTTCTTAATGGTTATCCTCTTAAATACACCTGCTGGTACTTGGTGTGGTTAAATAGGAAAAATTGTTATTAAATAAAGAATTTGTATGAACCGTTGCCAATGTTTGACACATTTTACTAAATTATTGTTCCTGAATTATGTTTCTGGTTTTATCTTCGTTTTTGTTTTTGTTTATCTTTTAAAACATTCATTATTGTAATGTTTACTAGCAGAGTAGTAAACAATAAAACATTGATTATTTAGCTTTATAATTCAGGTTTAGTGCTCTTGTCATTGAACACTGGTATTTTCTGTATAATATAAAACTTTAAAGTTCAAATAATTATAAGCATTTGGCAAAAACAGAAAAGAAACCTGACATATTTTAAAGGCTGCAATTTTGGAAAAGCTTTAACTTAATAATAGTTTATCGCTGTTGTCTTGCCCCAAACTTGTGCAGGGTCACAGAAGTATGAATCTAATTAGTACAGAAATGGGAACTGTTTCTCAGAACTGGGAAATAACTAATCTTAAATCAGTTTAATTGGCCTCTTATTAAATATAAGATTCTTAAGAAAGTCATAGTGCCCTATTTTCAGACACAACTGCCAGTTTATGCATTTTATCAATATTCCTGAAATAAAAGTATTTACAGCCCCACTTAACTATTATGTAAAATTACCAATAAAATATTTTTATGACTACAGATTTTGCAGTTTTGTTCACAACTAATAATGTGTTTTATGTTGTATTTGAAAATCCAACCTAGAAACCACACAGTACTTTTTAAATTTTTCTAGGGTCTCCTTCTTCTTTTAGCCATTTGCTTATATATATCCACCTCTAGGAGACTTCTGAAATATAAATTAAAAATATAGCTTAGATACAAAATATCACTTAAAAGCACTATGATTGCATTTGAAGAACAGAAAAAACAAAACTGTAGACCCTGACAGTTGTGATATTTGGTGGTTTCTCGTGGTAATGTAATTTCCTGTTTAATTGCAGTACTTTTTCCAGGCACAATGGGACTGTCTTTTTTGTAAGATGCTAGTTGTGAAATACAGTTACTTGCATACAGTAAAAGTCTGTGATTAAAACATTTATATACCTCATTCTTTAGTGTTGTTAAATGAGAAATTAAAGCTTGTTTTTATTATATGATACTTTCAGTGGAACCCCAGTGAACTGGTTATGTTCTTTAAAAACATGAAAAAACTTTTGCCATATTTTATTGCTTTTCACGTTTTTCAAATGTTTTAAATTTTAGACAGAGTAAAAATTACAAGTAATAATTGTAATAGGGAAAATCTTCTGATTTTTAAGTCAAAACTGTGCTTGGAGGCAGTAGGTCTTCTGATGCTGATCAAATTCTTTCTGGATGTATTTAAATGGACTGTGGGAGAGAAAGAATCTGACAGCGATGGGATTTTACCTGAATGGAGCATAGTCATCTTTTCATAAGGTGGGGGTGGGGGAGTTAGTATAGTGTGGAAATGTAGAGTGCTAACTGGTATCTGATGCTTTGTCTCCCGGTTGTAGAACCTAAGTGAGCTTGAGTAAATTACTCAAGGTCAAGTCCCATCTATTATATAGGGGTAATGGTAATCAAATCTAACTGATCGAGTTGTTGGGAGGATTAAATGTCAATCCACATAAAATTCTTAACAACTACATGGTGCACACTGGCTGCTCCGTAAATGAGCCTTTACTATCTTTATCGGTAAAATCCCATTACAAAAACAAATTGTTTCTACACCCTCTTGGATGACCAAAAGGAATTGTGTCTGTAGGTTACCTGAATTTTCTACATCTGATGTTTGCTCTTACCCCAGACCAGCCAACTTTCTGTAATTAAAGAACCTGATGGAATGCTATATGAGGCAGGACAAATGAACTGAGTTGGCTGGTTTGAAATTTTGTTTTTCTGTCATTAATCA